>CANNZV010002580.1:0-92420 GCA_947561585.1 Caprella mutica | reverse complement strand
CTACTAACAATGCAAATGCAAATCCTTGAATACTTCCTCTACCGAAAGCAAACAACATTGCAATTACAAATAATGTAGTCAATGATGTAATTACCGTACGACTCACCGTACTATCAACCGCTTTATTAATAATTTCTTCTTTTGTCCATCCTGAATACTGGTTAATGTATTCCCGAATACGGTCAAATACAACCACCGTATCATTAATAGAATAACCAATTACCGTCAGAATCGCAGCAATAAATGCTTGATCGATTTCTAATGGGAAAGGTAAGATTCCATGGAAGATAGAGAAAATAGATAATACAATTAATGAATCATGGAATAATGCGGCAACTGCACCAGCACTAAATCTCCATCCATTAAATCGAATCATGATATACAGGAAGATCACTAATAAGGATAAAATCCCTGCATATATCGAAGTTCTTCGAATATCATCCGCAATCGTTGGTCCTACTTTACTAGAACTGATTACGTGAGTTACAGTTGATTTATCACTTTTGAAATCTGCAAGCGTGACTTTATCAATTGAGCTGATACCTTGATGTAAAGCTAGAAAAACTAAAGAATCTGCTTCTGAAGTATTTTCATCAATTTTATAACTAGTAGTTACAGCATAAGTGTTAGAAGTACTTACTGCTTTTACAACAGGTTCAGCACCTTCAAATACTTCACTTAAGCTTGCTTTTAAAGTTTCTGTATCAACATTTACACCGTCAGCGAACTGAATGTTGTAAGCGTATCCTCCTTTAAAATCTACACCTAACTCAAATCCTCTAAATGCCATAGATGCAATACCACAAGCGATAATAAACAAAGAAAATCCATAAGCCATCTTACGTTTTCCTAACCAATCCACTTGTACATTTGCAAATGCATTTTTAGAAAAACCAGTCCAGAAACTTAGTTCTTTTCCATCTCTAGTATACCAGTCAATCATTAATCGACCAACTAATACTGCTGTAAAAATAGAGCAAACTACACCTACCATTAATACAATGGCAAATCCTTTGATAGGACCAAGACCGAAGTAGTTCAATACCATAGCTACTAAGAAAGTAGTTAAATTGGCATCAATAATAGCAGAGTAGGAGTTAGAGAATCCATCTCGAATAGCTGCGGAGTTAGATTTACCAGCACGTAATTCTTCCCGAATACGCTCGTAGATGATTACGTTGGCATCAACTGCCATACCAATCGTCAATACGATACCTGCAATACCAGGAAGCGTTAATACCGTACCTAATGATGCTAAAGTTCCAAAGATAAATGCAACGTTTAATAACAATGCAATAATTGAAACCAATCCACCACCACCATAGTAAGCTAACATAAATAAAAGTACTAATAAAGTACCTCCAGCTAATGCAGTCAAACTACGAGAAGTATTTTCTTTACCTAAAGTAGGTCCAACAATTGCTTCTTGAATGATAATAGGCTTAGCAGGTAACTTACCAATCTCTAAGATTCGAGCTAAATCGGCCGCTTCTTGTACTCCAAATTGTCCTGAAATACTCGTTCTTCCTCCTGAAATAGGACCATTTCTTACACTAGGTGAAGAAACAACTTGATTATCAAGTACAATTCCGATTTCACGTTTTCCATTATCAGAAGCCAACTTAGTCATTTTATACCAAGCAGAACCACCTTCATTATTCATTCCCAAGGTTACTTCAATTTGTCCTTGGTTATTTTGAGTTCCAGCAGAAGTTACTGCATCTCCTTCAAGAGGTGCTTTATCTCCAGGACGTTTTTTAATACCATATAATGAGTATCGCTCACTTTTTTCAATATCACCATCGTCATTCGTTGTCTCAAAAACATCTGGTTTATAACTCCACATTAATGCTAAATCTCTAGGAAGCATATTTTTTACTTCAGGTCTAGCAAACATGGCATCAATATTTTCTCTATCATTTCCTTTTGCAAAACCTAAAATAGGACTTCCTGAACCATCTCGACTAGGTTGAGTATTTGGTCCAAATAAAGCAAATAAAGGTCCAGCAGTTTGTTGAGTAAATTCTGGATTTGGAATTTGAGATGTTCCAATACTGTCTACTTCTCCAGTTGAATTTCCATTTTCATCCAAAACATATACGGTATCTTGAACTGAGATAAATTCAGGAATATCACTCTTATCTTCTTCTTTACCGATAGTTTTTTTCAATTTATTATCGATATCAATAAAAGATTGAATGATTTTTCCATTATCATCTGTATTTCTGTAAGTCTGCCAAAACTCTAATTTTGCAGTACCTGTAAGGAAACTTTTCGCACGCTCAGGGTTTTTGATCCCTGGTAACTCTACGATAATCATATCACGAGCAGCATCCAATGAGATATTAGGTTGAACAACTCCAAGTCGGTCAATCCGCTCTCTCAACATTTCATAAGTCAATTTTACAGTACCATCTGATTTTGCACGAATATATCGAGCGACTTCAGCATTATTAGAATTTACAGTCAATGTATTTTCGTCATCTTCACTATTTAAAAAGTAAGAAGCTAAAGATTCACCAGGATTCTGAGCCTCAAAAGCATTTTTAAATAGAGTAACAAAGTCAGTTTCTGTGGTTGCTTGGTTTTCTGAAGCAGTTTCTAACGCATTTTCAATAGGCGGGGCATTGGGACTTTGGGTGAGACTCTTGACATACTCTTTTAAATCTACTTGCATCACGACGCTCATTCCTCCGACTAAATCTAGTCCGTAAGCTAATTGAGCATTCTTTAATTCTTGGTAGGTGTAATCCTTAAAAGGAGTGGGCCACACTACCTCGCTGGAAATTGAATCCAGGTACGAGCTTAGACGATTATTGTAATCGTCACTTCCTTCTTCGCCTCCTGCACTTAGCGCAAAAGCTTCAGCATTCGCTTCGACACTTTTCGTTGGAAAAGTCAAAACAAACTGCCAAATACATACTAAGGCCATTAAGACAAGAAAGAATTTAATAATACCTTTCCCTTGCATTGGTAATTAAGTTTTTAATAATTTAAAAATACGTTAGTTAAAAAAATCCCGCAAATATACAAGATTATATATATAAATGCCTGTTTTCTCCAGCATTTGTATATAAGAAAAAACTATTCTATTTTTGCAGCATTAATACATGTTACGTAAGGAAACTGTTAATGTTATTTGTTTATCCTAAATTTTATCCACATTCTGGATAGTTCTCGGTAAATATTTTGGAACAAACCCTTTTTCAGCGTAATTATTTTCAAACTAAAAATTGATCTAAATTAATGGGACTTTTTTCATTTTTAAAAAAAGCAGGTGCTAGCGCCTTAACTAAAAAGAACGTAACTAAAGTTGAAAAAACTGACGAAATCAAAAAGTTGGAAGAAAAGCTTATGAATAAGCAAAAACAACTTGTTTTGGAAGGAATCGTTGGTTCACTTGGCGTTAAAGTAAAAGACTTAAGCGTAAAATTTAGTGGAGAAAAAGCTACTGTTGCAGGTACTGTAGGCAGTAACGAGGAAAGAGAAAAAATCATTTTAGCATTAGGTAACGTTTCAGGTGTTGCTAAAGTTGATGATAGAATGATCGTTAAAAAGAAAACTCCAGAGGCTGTATTCTATACGGTTCAAAAAGGAGATACTTTAGGAAAAATTGCTAAAGCTACAATGGGAAAAGCTTCTCATTACAAAGCAATTTTTAAAGCAAATCAACCTATGTTGAAGAGTGCTGATAAAATTTACCCAGGTCAGGTGCTTAGAATTCCTGCTGTTAAGAAGTAATTCTTCTTCTATCGATTAATGATTAACTGTTAATGATTAATCAATGATTGTGATCAATATTTTTTTGATACACCATTATTGGTTAACCATTCGCAGTTAATCGTTAACTATTGATCTCAACTCTCCTTTCAAAAATCCTTCAACATTTTTTACTACATCACTCATTAGTCGTTGCCTTGCGGCTTGGCTTGCCCATGCTTGATGTGGAGTGATGATGCAATTTTTTACACCTATCAAAATATGATCGAGTGGGGGAGGTTCTTGAGATAAAACATCAAGTCCTGCACCAGCGATTGTACCATTTTCCAAAGCATTTTTTAAATCGGATTCGTTGACTAAACCTCCTCGCCCGGTATTGATAATTATAGTCGATTTCTTCATCTTTTTAAGGTTTTGCTCTGATATAATTCCTTTGCTTTGTTGGTTTAAAGGAGCATGTAAAGTGAGTACATCGCTTTCAGAAAACAAAGTATTTACATCTACAAAATCTACCCCTTCCATTTTGTCTCTTTCTGGGTGTTTATGAAAAGCAATAACTTTCATTCTTAATCCTAATGCAGCCTTCGCAACTGCCTGTCCTATTTTTCCAAAACCATAAATTCCCATTACTTTTCCAAAGATTTCTTGGATTGGAGAATGCCAATAAGAGAAATCATTTTGATTAGACCAGACTCCTTTATGGACTTCTTGGTTATAGATTTCTACCTGATTGGTTATAGAAAATAACAATGCAAACACATGTTGCACAACTGCTGGGGTGCTATACCCAGAAACATTAGAAACTGGTATTTTTTTCTTTTTACAATATTCTATATCCACATTGTTATAACCTGTTGCAGAAACACAAATGTATTTTAACTGTGGGAGTTGACTCAATATATTTTCATCAAGAATACATTTATTGACGATTAAAATGTCAGCAGATTTTGATCTTGAAATGATTTCCTTTTCTGTACTACGTGGGTATATTGTTGTTTGGGTAAGGGATTCTAATTTATCCCAACTTAGGTCTCCTGGATTTAAGGTGTATCCATCTAGTATTGCTATTTTTATCATTTGTATTTTTCTGATTATTAATGCTTTATGTAGGTTCTAATATAGTGTTGAGGTGGATTTAGAAGCTATTCATTTTGAGGAATTGTAAATTGATTTAAATGTAATTCTAAACTACTATAAAGTTCTGCCATCCGATGAGGGCATCCAAAACAAGGTTCAAAAATTCCTCCTGATCTGATGTCATTTGGAAAAACAAAAGCTTTGGTTTTTATTTTTGATTGTAAAATATTATCAAGATTGGTGTAAATGTCTCCAGGTATAACAATAGATTGACGGTTGGTTTTTTTAGTGATATTTTTGATGATGAAAATATCTTCAAATTGTTCTTCTCCTATTTTTTGACCATAAAAATCATTAGGAGGTTCTAATAAAATTACTGAAGGTTGATTGGTATTTATAGTGAAAATCCCAATAGGTGTATTCTCACAATTAATAGATTCAAAAGATTTTAAAATTGAAATATCAGATTTTTTATTGATACTCCAAATTTCCATTTTTTGTTCTTTTTTAAAAAATAAAAAATGAAGTAATGATACATTTTCAAGATCAAAATTATCTTCAGAATTTTTCTTTGAATTATCACTCCAACAAGATGTAAAAGCGATAAATAGTAAAAGGAAAATTACCTTTATGTGTTTCATAGATAACGGTCGGATTGGTAACTAAAGAAGTCCTTTTGCATTGCAAAAGGACTTCTAAAGATAATTATTTTTTTGAAATGCGATAGACGAACCACAGTCGCTTCGCATGAATATCTATTCATTCAATGCCCAATCATACTCCATATATTTTATTTGAGTACCAGATGCGATTTGATTCTTGGAATATTTATTTAAATAATTTCTTAAATCTCCAAAATCAGCAGCATACCATTCAAATATTTTGGAAACCTCAGCACTACTACCTGAGATCTTATTATATTTTGAATTATTGATAAAAGCTTTTGCTTGTTTTTCAAAATTAGAATTCAAATTACTTGCTGTCCAAGCTTTATTTAATAATGGAGGACATGATTTTGCAGCACAATTAACTGCAAAGTGAATTCGGGCATCCTTGTAAACTGGACGAAGGATATCATTTTCAATATTGTTTAAACTTAAAGTTTTGCCATTAAGTTTAATCCATTTGACATCCCAAGGTTTTCCACCATGTAATTTTGTAATACTTGCAATTGGGTAGTTTTTTAAAATCAACTTAATCGTATAGGCATTATATGCATTAATCCAATAAGCCATTTTTTTATTTCTACTCCAATCTTTTCTAATAGGAGTACCTTCCAATTGATTGAGGTAAGCATTCAATTTGCTTTCATCACTTTTAAGTCCTTTGTAATTTACTTTCCCTGAAGAGCTGACATGCTCTTTTAACAAAGCGTCAAAAGGAGCATGAGTAAAAGCAGGTTTAGCAGGTTCTGGAGGTTTTTCATCTTTAAAATCCTGAATTTGAGTTTTTTTCTTTTCTTTTACTGCTTTCTCTTTGGCTGCAGTCGTTGCCTTTTCCTGAGCAATTCTTTGAGCCTCTGCTAGTTTCTTTGCGTTGGCAGCCTCAGCAGCAATTCTTTTCTTTTCTTCAATTTCTTTTGTTAATAATTCTTTAGCAGCAGCATTGGTATTGGTAACATTTTCTACTATTTCAGTTGCTTTTTCTTTGACTGGCGCAGTTTTTTTTGTTGGAATTTCTTTTACTTTATCCTTAACATTATTAACTGTTTCTGTTGCTTTTTTCTCTAATTTAGCCTTTTCGATAAGTTCTTGTTGAACTTCAGTTGCATTTTTAGTAGGTTCAATTTCTACTGTTGAGGGTTTTTCAGAACTACTTGATTCGGCCTTATTTAAAACAGAAGTTGCAGCTTCTTTTGTTGGAACTTCTTTCTTTGAAGTAGAATTTGCTTTATCATTTCCACAGGAAAACAAGGCAAATAGTGAAATTAATAAAATGATTTTTTTCATAATCAATATTTAGTTATTAGGTGATTTGAATGATGATTTTCCATTCCTTAGCGCAAAAGATCATTATTTTAACGATAAATTCGAAGATTAAAACCTAAAATTTTCAATTAAGTTTTTACAAACTTTTTATAATGTTTTGTTACGGACTTTTTTTTCTGCAACCTCTTCAAATATTAGCTTCCTGACATATCGAAAAATACCTTTTTGAAGGCGTAATGAAATTTACTACTTTTGCGTTTCGTTGGTATTGAGATTATCATCAACCCAAAATTTTTTATGTCTGTAAAAGTAGAGCAATTAACTAAGATTTATGGTACTCAAAGGGCAGTAAATAATGTCTCCTTTGAAGCAAAAAAAGGACAAGTGCTTGGTTTTCTTGGGCCAAATGGTGCTGGAAAAACCACTACCATGAAGATAATCACTTGTTTTATTCCACAATCTGAAGGAAAAGCAGAGGTTTGTGGATTTAGCACAATTGATTCCCCAATGGATGTTCGGCGACGAATTGGATATTTGCCAGAGCATAATCCATTATATAAGGATATGTATGTAAAGGAGTATTTGAACTTTGTAGGAGGATTGAATAAAGTTTCCAATAAAAAGAAACGAGTGGAAGAAATGATCGAATGGGTAGGATTAGGAAGAGAACAGCATAAATTAATTGGAGCGCTTTCCAAAGGTTATCGACAAAGAGTAGGCCTAGCACAGGCTATGTTACATGATCCTGAGGTGTTGATTTTGGATGAGCCGACTTCTGGTTTAGACCCTAATCAATTGGTAGAGATTCGAAAATTGATTATTGATTTGGGAAAAGAGAAGACCGTAATTTTTTCAACTCATATCATGCAGGAAGTTCAGGCAATTTGTGATCAGGTGATGATTATCAATAAAGGAGAAATCGTGGCAAACGATCCAGTTGAAGCATTGCAGAATAGAGTAAAAGGTTCAAATGTAATTACAGTTGAGTTTTTACAAAAAACTAAAAAAGATATTTTAAACAAAATACCTAAAGTTCAATCCATTAAATCATTAGGAGACAACCAATGGCAAATAAGTTCCTCTTTAAAAGATGATATTCGAAAAGAGATTTTTGACTTTGCGGTACAAAATGAATTGACTTTATTAGAAATGAAAAAAGAAGTGTATAGTGTGGAGGATGTTTTTCAAGAGTTAACTAAGTAGTTGTAAATTATGAGAATTCTGATTTTAAATTTTCTTTTCTTGATTTTTGCAAATGTCTTGTTAGGGCAAGGGGATAGTATAGTTTATTTAAGTAAAAATTTCAAGTTTAAAGATGGTGTGTTTTTGACTTTTGAGGATTTTAAAAACAATACTCCTACATATAAATGGGAAGAGGTAGAAGCTGGGCTATTTTCCAACCCACAGAATTTTATGGCTCAAATGCATTTTTTAAAAACAAAAAAATCAAAAGATGCGGTAGGAATTAACATTGATTTGGAAAAAATTTGGGGAATATGTTTAGATGGAATTCCATATGTTCGATTGGAAAAAGAAATTTTAAACAAAGAAAATACAATTTTTGCGGGGTTAAAATTAAGAGGGAAAATTTGCTATTTTGAGTATGAGGAATATGTAAAAAAGAAGATTCCAATGTCTGCATACAATCCATTGACAGGCAAGCCATTTCGAACCTTGAACGTTGAAAGAAAAGTCAAAATAATTCATAAAAATATTCTCCACTTTGAAACAGGTCAGATGGCTAAATTTGATGCTCCAAATTTTAGCGAATGGATTCAGGATGATGAAAAATTATTTAAAACAGTAAAAGATTTAAGTCCTAAAGAAGCGGAAGAAAAATTATTTAAATGCTTACTTATTTATGATGATCGGAATCTTGTAAAAGTAAGTAAATAGTTTTAAGTGATTTGATGTTGTTTAAACAATATCAAACCACCTCAAACTATTCCAAACCATATCAAACAATTAATTATTAATGTTAACAATTTTTTTTAAGGAGATCAATACATTTTTTAGTTCCTTAATTGGGTACATCGTTATAGGTGTGTTTCTATTAGTTACAGGCTTGATGATGTTTGTATTTCCTGATACCAGTTTATTGGATAGTAGCTATGCAACAATGGATCAGCTATTTGCATTAGCCCCTTTAATTTTCATGTTTTTGATCCCTGCGGTGACTATGCGATCTTTTGCCGAAGAAATACAAACAGGTACCATTGAATTATTGACCACAAGACCTTTACATGATTTTGAAATTGTGTTAGGGAAATATTTGGCAAGTTTAGCTTTGGTATTATTTGCACTTATTCCCACCTTAATTTATTATTATACACTCTACAAATTAGGTTCTCCTGAAGGGAATTTAGATTCGGGAGGAATCATGGGAAGTTATATTGGGCTGTTACTACTTGCGGGAGTTTATACTGCCATTGGAGTATTTGCATCTTCCTTGATTGATAATCAAATTGTCTCTTTTATCATAGCTACCTTCCTTTGTTTCTTTGTGTATTCTGGCTTTTTATACTTGAGTAAATTGCCGATTCTTTTTGGATCATTGGATAGTGTAGTTCAAATGCTAGGAATCGAATATCATTATAATTCAATCAGCCGAGGAGTAATTGATACCAGAGATGTCATCTATTTCTTTTCTATGATTGCAATGTTTATTGCTATGACTTTAGTATCATTGGAAAAAAGAAAATGGTAAAATAAATTTTAAGAAAAATAAATTGGACTTTAAAGATAAGAATGTTGGTTTCCACCCCCTAGCCCCCGCCAGCGGGGGGAAAGATTCTGCCAAGGTAGAAGCAGATCTTCTAAAATATTCTACACTCTTTTCCCCCGCTGGCGGGGGCTAGGGGGTGGAAACCAACACTCTTATCTTTATTCTAATCATAAAATAAATGAATAAAAAAACTCAAACCTTATTGCAATTGGCATTATTTGCTGGGATATTAATTTTCATTAATGTTCTTGGAAATACCTTTTACAATTATTTTGATTTGACTGAGGAAAAACGTTTTACGTTGACAGATGCATCTGTTGATCTGATGGAAAATATGAATGAAGTAATTTATGTAGAAGTTATGTTAGATGGAGAATTTGGAGCAGGTTTTAAACGGTTGCAAAATTCTGTAAGAGAATTGTTAGATGACTATCGTGCAATTTCACCTAATTTAGAATATGAGTTTAAAAACCCGCTTACAGGTAATGTTGAAGAAGACAATGCTACAAAACAAAAATATGCAAAGAGTGGAATTTATCCAGTTAATTTAAAACAACAAACTAGCGAATCAAAAAAAGAAGATATTGTTTATCCTTATGCATTAATTTTCTATCAAGGTCGACAAATTAGTGTGAATCTTTTGGAAAATAATGCTCCAGGAATGAATCCAGAAGTTGTGATAAATAACTCTGTCAGTCTTCTCGAATATAAAATTACAAGTGCAATCAATAAACTTCGAACGGTGATAAAACCAATTGCAGTTTATACCACAGGGCATGGCGAACTTACTCCAATTCAAACTGCGGACTTTGATTCTGAGTTGATAAAAACTTATGATATCAATCGAATTAATCTAGATAGTGTAGTTCAAATCAATCCTGAAGTAGATATTTTAATTGTTGCAAAACCATTGTTACCATTTTCTGATAAAGATAATTTTAAGATTGACCAATTTGTAATGAATGGTGGTCGAGTACTTTGGATGTTGGATAAAGTGAATGCAAGTTTGGACAGTATGCGAATTACTGGAACTCAAGTTCCTATTCCTATGGAATTGAATTTAGAGAGTTTATTGTTTAAATATGGCGCAAGAATTCAACCGAATTTAGTGCTTGATTTGGAGTGTACGCCTATTCCTTTACAAACTGGAATTATGGGTGGCAAACCTCAGTTAGAATTATTTCCATGGTATTATAATCCACGAGTTGCATCTCGTTCCAATCATCCTGTAGTAAAAAGTATTGATCGAGTCAATTTGTTTTTTGCCAATAGAATAGACACAATAGAGACAAGGAAAGGAGATGTGCATAAAGAAATTCTTTTGACTACTTCAGAATATAGTCGTTTTCAAAGAGTACCTGTCAATTTATCTTTTGAAGTTTTAAGAGAAAAACCGAATCCAAAATTATTTGATAAACCGTTTTTGCCCGTAGCAGTTTTGTTAGAAGGGGTATTTCCCTCTTTTTTTGAGAATCGAGTTACGGAAGGAATGCAACAAACGCTTAGAGATTTAAAAATGGAATTCAAACCATTAAGTGATCCTACTCGAATGATTGTAATTGCTGATGGGGATATTGCAGTAAGTCGCCTGGATCGGAAAACTCAACAACCGCTACAATTAGGATTGAATCCCTTTGATGGATATCGATATGCGAACAAACAATTTTTGTTGAATTGCATTGACTATTTATACGATGACAAAGGAGTGATTGAGGCTAGAGGAAAAGATATAAAACTAAGATTACTCAATAAAATTAAAGCTAAAGAACAAAAAACTAAATGGCAATTAGTTAATATATTATTGCCAATCATCCTTTTAGGCATGTTCGGATTTTTTTATAATTGGCTTAGAAGAAAAAGATACGGAACAGTTTAAAATTCAAAAAAAAGAATCATGAGAAGAACGTTAATATTATTACTATTATTTATGGGCTTGGGAGCAGGCGCATATTATATTACTCAAAATAAAAATGACAAATCAGCTACATCCAAAACCTCTGATGGAGATTTTGCAGTAAAAAATGTAGACGATATTTATAAAATATTTATTGCCAACAAAAAAGATTACCGAGTACTTTTGGAACGTAAAAAAGATCATTGGGTGTACAATAAAGAATTTAAAGCAAGGAAATACGCAGTCGATGATTTGTTGACGACCATCAAAAATATTGAAATGAAATATACGACTCCAAGAGCTGCTGAACAAAATATGATAAAAAATCTAGCATCATCAGGGGTCAAAGTTGAGATTTATGATAAGCATGATAATATCATGAAAACTTACTATGTAGGAGGTTCTACAAAAAATAGCCTTGGTACTTATATGATTATGGAAGGAGCAAAAGAACCATATGTAGTTCATAATCCAACTTTTGTAGGAATGCTAAAAGGAAAATATTACAAAGGAGAAGATGATTGGAAAGATATGTATTTTTATGGGGAGACACCTGAGAAAATTCAAGAAGTCTCGGTTGAATATCCAAAGCAACGTAACAATTCATTTACAATTTATAAAGATGGAAGTGATTTCAATGTGAAACCTTTTTTTGAATCTACTCCTAAAACCAAAAAGCCCATTCAAAAAGGTGCTGTTGAAAAATATCTAACAGCTTTTACAGTACTTCATGCCGAAGCATTTAATAATAAATTACCTAGTAGAGATTCAATAGCAGCAACACTTCCTTTTGCAATTGTTACTTTAACCAATACTGATGGTGAAAAGAAGTCAGCTCGATTTTTCCCAATCATACAAAAAGATGCTTACGGTAATCCCATTAATTTTGTAGATAAAAATATTACCTCGGCTCAAGCTATCGCAAGATATCATGTTGATTATTCTGACGGAAGTTTTAGGCTGGTTCAGCATCGAGTTTTTGAAAGAATATTTTGGGCTTATAATTATTTCTTTGAAAATTAATTTTAATAAAAACTACATTCTCTAAAAATGCAAAGTGCTTCCAGAACTTAATTTTGGAAGCACTTTGCTACGATTTATACTTTTTTAAAAATGAAAAAATTATCATTTTCAATTCTTGGATTTTTGACTGTACTTATTTTTATAAGTGCAGTAATTCCTATGGATTGGGGATTCTACGGACATCGTAAAATCAATCGAATGGCAGTATTTACCTTGCCTCCTGATATGATGGTTTTTTATAAAAAGAATATTGAATACATAACCGACCATGCTGTAGATCCAGATAAAAGAAGATATGCAACTAAGCATGAAGCCGTTCGACATTATATTGATTTAGATCATTGGGGAGAATATCCATTTACTGATTTCCCAAGAACGCAATTAGCAGTTTTGATGGAATACACAGATGTTTTTTTTGTAAATGGGAAAAGTGATACTCTTCAAGTTTTTGGAAAAGATTTAAAACAGGAGGAAGATGATTTCTTTATAAAATTTAAAAAATCAAAAAAAGAATCGGTAGTTATTCCCAAAGAAGCTTACCGATCATTTTTTTATAACAATATAATTTCATTGTATTATGAGGACGAATGGTTGATAGATTGCGATAGCATGCAAAAGTATTTTGGAGAAATATTAGAATTGAAAAATTGCCAAGCAGTTTTTGGAATAGATACTTTTTCAGAGTATGGGGTACTTCCTTTTCATTTGGTTAGAATGCAGAAAAAATTAACCAAAGCTTTTCAAGCAGGCGATACAAAAGCTATTTTACGACTTTCAGCAGAGCTGGGGCATTATATCGGAGATGCCCATGTTCCATTGCATACTACCGAAAATTATAATGGTCAAATGACCAATCAAATTGGAATTCATGCTTTTTGGGAAAGTCGAATTCCTGAATTGTTTGCAGAAAAGGAGTATGATTTTTTTGTAGGAAAAGCAGAATATATTGAAAATAAAACGGACTATTTTTGGGATGTAATTTTAACAAGTCATAGTCTGCTAGATAGTGTTTTAAGTATTGAAAAAGATTTGGTGAAAACATTTCCGGAGGATCAACAATTTTGTTTTGATGATCGTGGAGATCAGACAATCCGAACACAATGTAGAGAATTCGCCAAAGCCTATTCGGACCGAATGAAAGGAATGGTGGAAGATCGAATGACGGCAACTGTTCATTCCTTAGGAAGTTTATGGTACACCGCTTGGGTGGATGCAGGCCAGCCTGATTTGACTAAGTTGGTAAAAAATAATTTATCTAAAGAAGAGCAAATAGAATTAGAGGAATTAGAAAAATCATATCAGCGGGGGGAAAGTAAAGGGAGATCGCATAGTAATTAATATCGTACTCCGAAGCTCCAGCTTCGGAATAAAAAAATAGATAATGTAAACTATTCGAAGCTGGAGCTTCGAAGTACGAAATCAAAATTATGAACAAGTTAAGCTTAGTATTAAAAGGTATGGCGATGGGAATTGCCGAAGTAATTCCAGGTGTTTCAGGAGGAACGATTGCTTTTATTACAGGTATCTACGAAAAATTAATCGATACAATTAAAGCCTTTGGGCCATCACTTATTGGTACTTTTCAAAAAGATGGAGTAGGAGGAGTTTGGAAAGAAGTAAATGGAAACTTTTTGGTTGCCCTACTCGGAGGAATGGCTATTGGGATTGTGGTTGGAGTATTTGGAGTCACGAATTTATTAGAAACTTACCCACAACACTTATGGGGATTTTTCTTTGGATTAATTATCGCCTCAGCAATTTATATCGGACGACAAGTTGGGAAATGGGGTATTCCAGAAATTGTAGGATTATTGTTAGGAACAGCAGTAGCATATTACATTACCATCGCAAGCCCTGCAAGTGGAAATGAAGCATTGTGGTTTGTTTTCCTTTCAGGCATGATTGCGATTTCTGCTTTGATTTTACCCGGGATATCAGGAAGTTTTATTTTATTATTGATGGGAATGTACACTTTTGTTTTACCGCATGTGAGAAATGCATTGTCTACTTTTGAAATGGAAAGTTTAGTGGTGACAGGAGTTTTTGCAATGGGATGCCTAGTGGGGATTACAACTATTTCGAGAGTGATTTCTTGGATGTTTAAAAATTATCAAACGACAACTTTAGCTACCTTGACAGGCTTTATGATTGGTTCCCTTAACAAGGTGTACCCGTGGAGGAATATTTTACAATGGAAAGATAAAGTGACAGGAGAAGTACTTACCGATATTACTAACTATGCAAATCCTGATGACCTGAAAATTCTTAAAGAAGTAAGTGTTGCCCCAAGTAATTTTAATGGAGACCCTTATTTGATTCCTGTAATAATCTCAATGGTAGTTGGTTTTGCAGCTGTATTTGTTATTGAACGATTAGGAAAAAAGTAAAGATTAATTTAAAGGTTCGTATGGTTTTACGGTTTCAAATAATTACGATTTTAAATCATAATCATTATTGCAAAAGAAATAGGCCATAAAGATTTGAAAGGCATCTTTAATTTTACCCTGATATTAAAATTATTTTTTAATTTTAGTTTCGAGAAAGATTATACAACCTTCTAAAAGAAACAAACGATGACCTTACAAATCAAGACCATTGAAGAATACCATGAAGTTTATAAAGAAAGCATAGAAGACCCTGCAACTTTTTGGGGAAAACAAGCCAGTACATTTCGTTGGAGAAAACCTTGGACTCAAGTAATGCATTCTGATTTTAAGACTCCGGACGTTAAATGGTTTATTGGTGGAAAATTGAATATCACAGAGAATTGCCTAGATCGACATTTAAAAACAAGAGGAGATAAGGTTGCCCTAATATGGGAAGCCAATGATCCTAATCATCATAATGTTACTTATACCTACAAAGAACTCCACAAAGAAGTTTGTCGCTTCGCTAATGTTTTAAAAAATAATGGAATTGTAAAAGGAGATCGAGTATGTTTTTACATGCCGATGGTACCTCAGTTAACAATTGCCGTTTTGGCTTGTGCCAGAATAGGAGCAATTCATTCTGTAGTTTTTGCAGGTTTTTCAGCAACAGCTTTGGCCGATCGAATCAAAGATGCATCTTGTAAAATGGTCATTTGCTCTGATGGAAATTTTAGAGGAAACAAAGTGATAGATGTAAAAGGAGTTGTGGATGCAGCACTAGAGCAAGGTTGTGATTCCATAGAAACTGTTATTATGTATCGAAGAACTGGTGCAGATGTAAATTGGGTAGAAGGTCGTGATAAAGAATGGCTTCAAGAGTGCGAAAAAGTAAATGCAGATTGTCCAGCAGAAGTGATGGACTCTGAAGATCCCCTTTTTGTTTTATATACTTCAGGTTCTACAGGTAAGCCAAAAGGAGTCGTTCATACTTGTGGTGGTTATATGGTTTATACTGAATTTTCCTTTCGAAATGTTTTCCAATATCAAGAAGAAGATGTGTATTGGTGTTCCGCTGATGTAGGTTGGATCACAGGACATTCCTATATTATATATGGACCATTGTTAGCAGGTGCAACTACGATGATGTTTGAAGGAGTGCCAACTTACCCTGATGCAGGAAGGTTTTGGGCAGCCTGTGATAAACATCAAGTTAATATTTTTTATACTGCTCCAACTGCGATTCGTGCTTTGATGGCAAAAGGTTTGGAATATGTAGAACCATATAAATTAGATTCTTTAAAGATTCTAGGTTCGGTCGGAGAACCAATCAATGATGAAGCATGGCAATGGTACTACAAGCATATTGGTAAAGAAAAATGTTATATCGCTGATACTTGGTGGCAAACTGAGACTGGAGGAATGATGATTTCGGGATTAGCAAATATCACTAAAATGAAACCAACATTTGCTTCCTTACCACTACCAGGGATTCATCCTGTTTTAGTGGATACAGAGGGAAATGAGATAGAAGGAAATGATGTAGAAGGATTGTTATGTATTAAACAAGCATGGCCAAGTATGATTCGTACCACGTATGGCGATCATGAAAGATGTCGACAAGTTTATTTTTCTGCATTTGAAGATATGTATTTTACTGGCGATGGATGTCGCAGAGATGCAGATGGTTTTTATAGAATTATCGGACGTGTGGATGATGTTATAAATGTATCAGGTCATCGAATGGGAACGGCTGAAGTTGAGAATGCCATCAATGAACATGATAATGTTATTGAATCTGCTGTAGTTGGTTATCCTCATGATATCAAAGGACAAGGAATCTATGCTTATGTGATTATCAATGATGCTGTAAGTGATGACGATGCATTTAGAAAAGAAGTAAGAGATGTAGTAACTAAGGAAATTGGGCCAATTGCTAAACCTGATAAAATTCAAATTGTTTCAGGTTTGCCTAAGACTCGTTCGGGAAAAATTATGAGAAGAATTTTAAGAAAAATAGCATCTGGTGATACTTCTAATCTAGGAGATATTTCAACTTTGCTTAATCCTGATGTAGTTGAAGAAGTGAAAAACGGAGCACTAGTTTAAGGGGTAATTTCTAACCACAAAAGGCACAAAAGAGACACAAAAGAAAACACTTATAAACTTTTGTGTTTCTTTTGTGTCTTTTGTGGTTTAAATTAAGAAAATTCGAATTTTAAAAAATCATACTAAACCTATATGGACAACGATCCACTTATTTTCTTAGAAGATGAAAAAGTAAAAGGCTATGATGTTGATATGTTTCAGCGAGCTACTATTCCTTCCATGGTTTTTAAAATGCATGAGTCAGCCATGCAGCATGTTTTAAAAGTGGGCGTATCTGCCAAAGAATTAGCACCTCGAAATTTAGCATGGGTTTTACATCAACAATATTTTGAATTTTTTCGACAACCTGATTTAGGAGAACCACTCCAAGTAACCACTTATCCAACTGGCCTAGAACGAATATTTACTTTCCGTGATTTTAAATTACTGGACATTAAAAATCAGGTACTGGCTCAAGGAAGTTCTTCTTGGATTCTTATGGATACACAATCAAGGAAAATGTCAAAATATCCAAAAGACATTGAAGAATTATTGATACCTTCCAATGATTTCGAAAAACTTCCTCGACCTCCTCGAATGAAATTTAAAATTGAAAATCCGATTTATGAAAAAGAATTTCAAGTTGGCTTTCATGATTTAGATTTCAATGAGCACTTGAGTAACTTTTTTTATTTTAGATGGATGTTGGATACGTTGCCTAATGATTTTTTAAAAAACAATCAACTTCATTCTCTTCAAATGCGATTCAAGGAAGAATGTTACATGAACGATAAAGTGAAGATTTTGATTGAAAAGATAAATGAGAAAACTTACGTGCATATAATGTTAAAAGAAGATCGGATTTTAGCAGAAGGAAGAACTGTTTGGAAATAACAATGGAATCTAAATCAAAATGGCTTCACAAAAAATAAAAAATATTATCATTGGCGCTGGACCAGCTGGATTAGCAGTTGCTGGTCGAATGCGAAATGCTAACATAGATTTTGAGATTTTAGAACAAACAAACAAGGTGGGATGGAGTTGGCATAATCATTATGACCGTCTTTTACTTCATACAGTAAAACAACTTTCTCACTTACCTCATTTACCTTTCCCTGAGGATTTTCCACTTTATGTTCCTCGACAGAAGTTAGCAGAATACCTCGATAATTATGCTAAACATTTTAATATAAATCCTCAATTTAATACTGCTGTAAAATCGATAAAAAGAGTTGGAGAAGGGTGGGAAGTTTCTACATCAAATTCAAAGCGTTTTATTACTGAAAATGTAATCATAGCAACTGGAATAAATAGAGTTCCACATGTTCCCACTTGGAAAGGGCAAGATGAATTTAAAGGGAAAATCGTTCATAGTAGAGATTATAGAAATACACAACCATTTGATAATCAACGAGTTTTGGTGATAGGGATGGGGAATACAGGAGCAGAGCTTGCTTTGGATTTAAGTGAAAATAATATTGATACTACATTAGCAGTTAGAAGCCCGATAACGATTGTACCTAGAGATGTCAATGGAAGACCCGTGCAATTGACGGCTAAAAAATTAGCTAAAATTCCTTTTGGAATAGGGGATTGGTTGGGAACTCAAATTCGAAAAGTTATCATTGGAGATTTAACAAAATATGGTGTTCCGCTTTCTAAAAAACATCCTGTAGTACAGCTACGTGAAACTGGGAAAACTCCTGTTATTGATTTAGGAACTGTTCAACATATCAAAGATGGAAAAATAAAGATTGTTCAAAAAATTGATTCCTTTTATGCTGATGGAGTAATTTTGGAAAATGGAGAAAAACGAGCTTTTGATTCTATTATTTTAGCGACAGGTTATCGAGCGAACATTGATGACTTTGTTGAAAATGTAAATGGATTGTTAGATAAATATCATTTACCAAAACAACCAATAGGAGAGGGCGCACAAAAAGGATTATATTTTGTAGGATTTGATAATTATAAATTAGGAGGAATATTAGGAACCATATTTACAGATTCTGAAATAGTGGTGAATCATATTTCAAATAAGTAAAAGTTGAAAGTTTTTGAAAAAAAATTAAAAGTTTTTCATTTTTAAAGTTACCGTTTTCTGATAAAGTGATTTTGAACTATTTTTTCCAAATAAAGATTTGATTTCACACATTCAAAATTAAGTTGATTTGGAAGTTCTGAAAACAAAGGAATACCTCCACCCAATAAAACTGGAATTATCGTAATTACCATTTCATCAATTAAATCTTCTCTTAAAAAACTTTGGATCAAACTTCCACCATCAATATAAAGTTGGTAAAAACCTTTTTCATGGATCTGATCTAAAATCTCTGGTATAGTTCCTTTTACAAGATGAACCTTACCGTTTAGTTTTTCTGGAACCTCTTTTAAAGTATTGCTGACCACAAAAACTGGTTTTTGATAAGGCCATTCGATACCAAAAGAAAGAACCTTTTCAAAAGTATTTCTACCCATCACTAAAGCATCTACATTAGAAGTGAATTCATTATAGCCTGTGTCAATTTGATTGATTTCTGGGATGGTATCTAACCAATCTATCCCTCCATTTTTATCAGCGATAGATCCATCCAAACTAGTTGCAATAAATACTTTATTGGTTTTTTTCATCAATTTTGTTTTTTATAAAATTTGTTCATAGACAAATCCTGAGAAGAAATAAAAAAGTAGCCATCTCGCACCTTCGATTTCTAAAGGCAAGCCCTCGCTATTTCAATGGTGCGGCAGGATGAGGGATGGTTACCTCCATAGTATCTGCCTAAGAACTATTAAATTTTAAAAATTATTCAATTAAACTTCTTAACTCTTCAAGTGTTAAATTGTAATTATAACGAAAATTCGCCCCACTTTACAACAAGTTTATTTCCAATGCGCAAATTTATTAACAATTTTAAAATTCAAATCCTTCAAGACATTTTTCGATAAAATTATTCTTATTTTTGCGCTCAAATTAAACCACAGTCAAATCACACATATAGTTAATTTCTATAAGTACAGTAATTTGAAATTTCTAACCAATAAAAATTAATAAAAATGGAGAATAAAATTGAGCATGTAAAATGTTTGATAATTGGTTCAGGGCCAGCAGGTTATACTGCGGCAGTTTATGCAGCACGTGCTAATTTAAGTCCTGTTTTATATACTGGCCCAGAAATGGGTGGGCAATTAATGATTACAACTGATGTTGAGAATTATCCAGGTTACCCTGAAGGAATTATGGGGCCACAGATGATGGATGATTTTAGAAAACAAGCAGAAAGATTTGGAACTGACATTCGAATGGCGATGATTAGCAAAGTGGATTTCTCTGGCTCCGTTCATAAAGTTTGGACAGATAGCGATGTAGAGATTCATGCCGATTCAGTTATCATTTCTACTGGTGCGAGTGCCAAATGGTTGGGCTTACCAAAGGAAGATGAATTTGCAAGAAATGGAGGAGGAGTTTCAGCATGTGCCGTTTGTGATGGATTTTTCTACAGAGGCCAAAAGGTAGTTGTTGTTGGAGCAGGAGATACTGCGGCAGAAGAAGCTACCTATCTTTCAAAGCTTTGTTCAGAAGTTCATATGTTAATTCGAAGAGATGAAATGAGAGCTTCTAAAATTATGCAAGAACGAGTTTTAAAAGCAGAAAATATTACCGTTCATTGGAATACAGAGGCAAAAGAAATTTTAGGTGAAAGTACAGTTGAAGGTATTCGAGTGGAAAATAATAAAACTGGTGACTCACAAGTATTGGATGTAACTGGTTTCTTTGTGGCCATCGGACATAAACCAAATACTGATATCTTCAAAGAGTTTTTGACTACTGATGAAACAGGTTATATCGTAACCAATCCTGATCGTGCAACTACAAATGTTGAAGGCGTATTTGCAAGTGGAGATGCGCAAGATCATGTTTACCGTCAGGCTGTAACAGCAGCAGGAACTGGTTGTATGGCGGCATTGGATGCGGAACGATACCTCGCTGAAAAAGGAATTATTTAAGATTAAGGATTCAAGATTAAAGATTCAAAATTTTTCGAAATCCATAATCCATAATCTTGAATCCATAATTTTATATCTATAATCACATTTATTATACTATTAAAAATCAAAACAACATGTCGACAAAATTCAGGACAGGAGTACTTCATGGCGATGAAGTGACAGAATTATTTAACTACGCTAACGAAAATAACTTTGCACTTCCAGCAGTAAATGTAATTGGAACTAATACAATTAATGGTGTATTAGAAACAGCAAGAGATTTAAACTCTCCTGTGATTATCCAATTTTCAAATGGTGGAGCTTCATTCTGTGCTGGAAAAGGACTTTCAAACGAGGATCAAAAAGCTGCAATTTTTGGAGGTGTTTCTGGAGCTGCTCATGTTCATGCTATGGCAAAGGCTTATGGTGTAACAGTAGTTTTACATACTGATCATTGTGCTAAAAAATTGTTACCATGGGTTGATGGTTTGTTGGCGGCGGGAGAGCGTTTTTATGCTGAAAGAGGTTATCCTTTGTATAGTTCTCACATGTTGGATTTGTCGGAAGAACCTATTGAAGAGAATATCGAAGTTTGTGTAGAGTATTTTAAGCGAATGGATAAATTGGGAATGACACTTGAAATTGAGTTGGGAGTGACTGGTGGTGAAGAAGATGGTGTAGATAATACAGATGTGGACTCTTCAAAACTTTATACTCAGCCTGAGGAAGTTGCATATGCTTATGAAAAATTAAGTGCTATTAGTGATCGATTTACAATTGCTGCAGCTTTTGGAAATGTACACGGTGTCTACAAGCCAGGAAATGTTGAATTGCGACCAATCATCTTGAAAAATTCTCAAGATTTTGTAAAAGAAAAATTCAATACAAAAGATAATCCAATCAATTTTGTATTCCATGGTGGTAGTGGATCTAGCCAAGAAGAAATCAGAGAAGCAATCGGTTATGGAGCAATCAAAATGAATATTGATACTGATATGCAATGGGCATTTTGGGATGGAGTGAAAAATTACTACGAAGGCAAAAAGGATTATTTACAAACACAGATCGGAAATCCTGACGGAGATGATAAACCAAATAAAAAGAATTATGATCCTCGTAAATGGTTACGTGTTGCTGAGCAATCGTTTGTAGAAAGATTAAAAGTTGCGTTTGAAGATTTGAATTGTGTAGGGAAAAACGCAGAATAAAATATAGATTTTTTATTTTTATAAAAAGTGTAATTGTATTGTTTTACGATTACACTTTTTTTATTTTTCTCGTTCTAGAATTATTATTCCACCTGATTCTAGCGTCATCATTTTATTTGTTCGAGAAGTGATTTTACAAATCTTATCTTCTTCATTTTCATTTTTTAAAATAAACCCCTCTGGCGTATTTTCTACTTTGAAATTTATTTTAGTAATATTTCCACTACTAAGTTTTGTCAAAATTTCTAACTCTTGATTTGCAAATGTCCACGTTTCTTCTCGGTTAGTATTGATTGGAAATTCCGTTGTTGTGATTGTTGGAGTGGAGTTGCCTTTTGTATAGGTTGTATCTGAAATATGGATAATTTGACTTTTCAATAACCAGGTTTCTCCATCGAGTGTTTCTGGGATCTTAGTTTCTTGACAAGAGAAAAAGAATAGAATAAAAGAGAAAAATAATAATTTATAATGCATTGATAATTAGTGGTTTATAAGTAGCTGCGGGTTTTAACCCGCAGTAAAAACAATATGATTTAGAATTTTTATTTTTCTGCGGGTTAAAACCCGCAGCTACTTATTATTTAAAAACAACAGTATTTAATTCCTTCGCCAAGTCGCTAATCATTTGTTTTAATTTCATGACCATTTTTAGATGTGTATTGACTTGTTCTACATCCCCTGATTCAGATGCCGCTTTCATTTCTTCTTGACTTTTTTTAGCCATCCGTTGTAATTTTACCAATTTAAATCGCTTCAAAGAAAAAATACTGTCCTTGGTAAAATTTTCTTCAGGCTTAGGTTGTGTTTGTAATGTTACACCCCATTTCTTTTCCCAATTCTCGCTATATTCATTTGGAGAAGTTGAAAGGTCTAAAGCCATTTGCGCAATCTCTTCATCTTCATGGCTAATAAAAAATTGTAAATTTAAAGGTTGTTCTGCCACCAATCTTTCTAAACTCAAAGCAGCAGCTTTCTGATATAATTTATTATCAAAATCTTCTAAGACATCTTGGATATTTGCAAGTACAAATGCTGCCACCGTAATATTTTCTTCTTTGTCAAAAATCATATGTCCGCCTGTAACGATAATTCGAACAATATCTTTTTCTTGAAAACCATCTCCGCTAGTTTCTTTTTTAGGTTTGAGTTGCTGTCTTTGAGCGAACTCTTCCGCCATTGCAAGATCCTCAGGAGAGATTTCCATCTGAGGAGTATGCCGAGCACTTGGTGGTGGTGGATTATTTGGATTATGACTTTGCTCGTTTCTTCTACTTTTATAATTTTTTTGATTTTGACTTTTTCTAACAAAAGCCTCCAAGGTCTTATTGGCTTCAGCTACCAAATATTTTTCTTCGACATCCATGATCTGAGCACATTCTTTAATGTACAATGATCGTTTTAGAGAATTTGGAATACGAGCAATACTATCAATGATACTTCCGATCAAACGTGTTTTTTTGACGGGATCATTTTTGGCTTCGGCAAGTAAAAGTTTGGTTTTAAAGAAAATAAAATCATCTGCTTTTTCCTCCAAATATTTATTGAATTCCTCCGTTCCCACTTTTTGTAAATAAGAATCAGGGTCTTCACCATCAGGCAATAACACTACTTTTACATTCATGTCTTGCTCCAATACCAAATCCAATCCACGTAACGCTGCCTTGATTCCAGCATTGTCCCCATCATAAAGGATTTTGATATTTTGAGTAAAGCGACTCACCAATTTTATTTGCCCAATCGTCAATGAAGTTCCAGAAGATGCAACGACATTTTCGATACCAGCTTGATGCAAAGAAATCACATCCGTATACCCTTCTACTAAAATACATTCATCTAATTTCCGAATGGGGCCTTTCGCAAAATATGCACCATAAAGTACTTTACTTTTGTTATAAATTTCAGACTCAGGAGAATTGATATATTTTGCAGCCTTAGCTCCTTTTTGTAAAATCCGACCACCAAACCCAATTATTTTCCCACTCAAATTTCGAATAGGAAACATTACTCTTTCTCTATAAAAATCAGAACCATACTGAGTGGTCAGTCCTAATTTTTTTAATAATTCAAGGCTATGAGAACCTTGAGTGGCTTGTAGGGTAAAACTATCTTTTTGTTTTGAAGTATAACCGAGTTGAAAATGCTTGATGGCTTCTTCTCGAAATCCTCTTTCTTTAAAATAACTCAAGCCAACACTTTTCCCTTCATCACTTTCTAACAATTCTTTTGCAAAATAATCAGCAGCATATTGATTTAAGATAAAAAGACTATCTCGTTTTTGTCTTTCCTTTCGTTGCTCATCCGTCATTGCAACTTCCTCAACCACAATATTATAGCGCTCTGCCAAGTACCGCAAAGCTCCTGGGAAATCCATGTTTTCATGGTTCATGATAAACCGAACTGGATCACCACCTTTGCCACAACCAAAACATTTACATAAATTTTTAGCTGGAGAAACTACGAATGAAGGAGTTTTCTCATTATGGAAAGGGCATAGCCCTTTGAGGTTGGAACCTGCTCGTTTCAAATTTACAAAATCACCTACCACTTCTTCAATCTTAGCAGTATCGATTATCTCTTGTACCGTTTTTTGTGGAATCATTGATATAGAATTCTTATTGGTTAAAAATTTAAAAGGTTATCCTGCTGTTTTGGAAACCTACCAATAATAATTTTGATTCTAAATAAATTTATGTGATTCGATAATTCTTAATCTAAGACATAAATTCAGTTTAAACCATAATTCTTAATTTTAAATTACATTTCTTTCTCAATACAAATTGAGATTATAGCACGTTTTTATCTACAAATTTACCAAAAAAATCGCAATTAAGATTTTTTAACTACAAGTTAAAATCTTTAACCAATACTTGATTTAAAACTTAAAATATTGACAATCAGTTTTTTATAAATATAAATTTAACTCATGGTTAAAATTGATAACATCATTTTATTTTGAAATAGCACATATTGAATTCATAATCATCACATAAAGTAAAGCAAATCTGAATTTTATGTTTTGATTAATAAAATTAATAATGGGTGTTCTCATAGTGTGTGGGCTGCCCTTCTACCGAAACCGGAAAGAAGGGCAGTTTTTATTTAACTCAGGTTGCAATAAATTCAGTTTTTCTAAATTTTCATTTTTCAACGCTGAGCCGCTGAGGCGCAGAGAATTTTTCTTCGAAAAATTTATTGCGAAGCCAATAACCCGCAACTTAGGTTATTTATGATTTTATCTATTTTTATTTTCAAAAGGAATCCAATGAAAAGAATACTCATAATTTTTTACAGGCAAAGTATATTCATCATGCACTTGTCGCCCCCAAGAAGTATCACCACCCAAACCCATTTGTTTGAAATCAATATTCCATGTGATATATTTTTTTGGAAATAAATCTGCTCCATGCTTCGAAGTAACGGGTACCAAACCAGATGCAGATTCTGCACCTTTTTTTCCTGGAGCAAAATCCAAGTCTTCCATATCTAATTGCCAGGCACTCATCGACAAAGGTGTTGATTCTGTTTTTACAAGTATTCCGATTCCATTTTTATTCATCAATGACATCCATCTTACATCGGTTTTATTGCCAGTTTCTTGTGGGCGAGAATAACGATGCATTTGTTCCCAAACCGTTCCTTTCCATCGACTGATTTCACCAGAAGTTTTTCTATCCCAGTATGTTTCGTGAGGTCCTCGCCCATACCATTCCATAAATTGAAAATCAACGGGAACTTGCATTTGCATTCCGACTCTTGGTATTATAGGTAGATCATTTCGTTGAGGAGAGAAAGCATATTGAATAAAAATTTCTCCATTTCCAAAAATAGAATAGTTGACTAAAACCGTCGCATTTAAAGAATCAGATAATTCATATTTTACTTGATAATTTATTTCTTTTTTGTTTTTAAAAATAGGTTTACTCATGCTAGCTTTTGCTTCTTGTCCTGCATTTTTCCAAAGAGAAGCCCATTTATGCATACCATTTCCAAGGTCGTTATCGGTGGGTGGTCGCCAAAAATTAGGAGTAGGAGAGGAAACTAATAAAGGCGTTTTTTTGTAGAGGTATTCTAATATTTCTCCTGTACGTGAATTTATTGTTATGGAAAAATCTTCTCCTTCGATGGTAGTTGTCTTATCATCTATTTGCATTTTTAAATCAGGATAATTTGTAATTACAACATCCCCATGAGATGGCAAAATGGGTAAAACAAATTGTTCCCAAGCGACTTCATGTCCTAAAGGAATTAAAGGTAAATCCTGATTGGTATTGGCACTTATTTTTAAATAATATTCTTTACCTTCTTGGAGTTCAAAATTTTTAAAATCTATTTTAAATGTCTTTTTCTCTTGAGGAGCAACTGTGATTTTTCCTAAACTACCATTTGCGATTTCCATTCCTTCTTCTCGTAACAACCAATTTACATTAATGTCATCTAGCGTTTTAAAAAAGTTTTTATTAAAAATTTCAAACCGCCCATCTCCAATATCAATTGCTTTAAATTTTATGGGAGCATACACTTTTTTTACTTCCATCAAATGCGGATGGGGTTCTCGGAAAGGAGAAACCAAACCATTATTTAAAAAGTTGCCATCAGTTGGAAGATCAGGATGATAGTCATGTCCATATGCCAAATATTTTATGCCTTTGTCATTGGTATACTCTAGCGACTGGTCAACCCAATCCCAAATGTAACCACCCTGCAACGAAGGAAATTTTTCGATAGCATCCCAATAATCTTGCAAATTACCCACACTATTTCCCATCGCATGACAATACTCAATCATGATGACAGGACGCTTAGGATTGGACTTCGCATAGTTCACTAATTTTTCAATTGGAGGATACATGGGACAAAAAATATCTGTATAATTTTCTTTTTCAGCAGGTTCATATTGTACGGGTCTGGAACTATCATTTTCTTTTAACCAGTTATATGTCGCTCCGAATATTTTTCCATGCCCCGCTTCATTCCCAAGCGACCAAATGATAATCGAAGGATGATTTTTATCCCGATGAAACATTCGTTGGGTTCGATCCAAGTGTGCAGGTAGCCAACTCATTTCATTTCCAATTTGTGTTTTCTCAGAATTTGCCAGAGGATGACTTTCAATATTTGCTTCATCAATTACATATAATCCATATTGGTCACAGAGATCATACCAGTAGGGATGATTTGGATAATGAGCACTACGGACTGCATTGATATTGTTTTGTTTCATCAATAGGATGTCTTGCAACATAGATTCTTTTGAGATGACATGTCCTGTGAGGGGATGAGTTTCATGCCTGTCTACACCTCGGATATAAATGGCTTTATCATTAACGAGAAGCTGCCCATTTTTTATTTCAATAATTCGAAATCCTATTTTTTTAGAAATGACTTCAATCGTTTTTCTATCTTTGTTTCTGTTTGTAATTATAATGTTATAAAGGTTAGGAGTTTCGGCTGACCATTTTTTGATTTTGTGTTTTGAAATCAGATGAGGAAATTCCAAAGAAAATGTTGTAGCATTTTTAGAGGATGGAGCAATTGATTTTTTTTCCAAAACTAAATTTTGATACTCATCAAAAATTTGAACACTAAAAGAATGATCATTCGTTTTTTCTTTTGTAAAGTTTTTGATGGAAAAATCAACGCTCAATTTCCAATCATTAGGATTAGATTTCATTCGTTCTGTTTTTGCAAACATATCCCAAATATGAACTTTAGGAGTCGCATACAAATACACTTCTCGTTCAATTCCCGATAACCTCAACATATCTTGACTTTCAATATAACTGGCATCACTCCAACGATAAATTTGAATGGCTAAAGTGTTTTGACCTTTTTGTAAATATTTTGTTATGTTAAACTCTGCGGGAGTTTTAGAGCCTTGAGAGAAGCCTACCTCTTTTCCATTTACCCAAACATAGAGCGCTGACTTGACTGCTCCAAAATGTAAAAAGATTTCTCGTTCTGACCAATTTTCTGGAATTTCAAATGTTTTTCGATAGGAACCAACTGGATTATATTCTTCTGAAACATTAGGCCATTTAGTTGTAAAAGGATATTTTTCATCTAAATAAATAGGGTAGTCTAAACCATGGATTTCCCAGTTGGCAGGTACTGGGAAATATTCCCAATCACTATCATCATAATTTATTTGGTAGAAATTTTGAGGTCGGTCTTTTGGACTTTTTACCCAGTTAAATTTCCAAAAACCATTGAGCGATTGAAACCAAGGAGAGGTTTCTTTTTGATTTAAAAAGGCAGCGGGCTGATTGCTAAATGGGAATAATTGAGGATGAGGAGCTTCTTTGTTGACAGCAAAAACTTCGTGATTCTGATGATAATCTTGTGCCGTTGCAATATTGGATATTAAAAATATGATGAAGATGGAACATAAATATTTCATGTATCTTTTTTGGAAAACAACATAGTCAATTTTTTTTTTGTACCAAAGATTTACTCCAAAATTAAATCTATAATAAAATGCTAATCTTGAAATTTTGAACACCACATTTTTTCCACCATAAATAAATAAATAAAGTAAATTGCATTGCCTTTTTTCCTAAAACATAAACCACACATCAAAATGAAAAACCCAATCCTAATCATTTGTCTATTTTTTTCAACCACACTTGTTAGTCAAGATCCTTTTCTTGGAGATTTAAATTGGAGAAATATTGGTCCTGCAAATCAAGGGGGACGGATAACCGACATCGAAGCAAGAGCAGATGATTTTGCTGATGTTTGGGTCGCAGTAGCTTCGGGAGGGGTATGGCATTCTGAAAATGCAGGAACAAGTTGGACGCCAGTTTTTGATAAATATGAAACAGCATCCATAGGCGACATTGCTTTAGATCCTAATGATAAAAATATCATTTGGGTAGGTTCGGGAGAATCCAATAATCGAAATAGTGTTTCGTGGGGACATGGAATTTATAAGTCAACGGATGGCGGGGAAAATTTTAAAAACTTAGGATTAGAAAGTACACATGCAATCTCGCGTGTCTTGGTTCATCCTCAGAAGAGTGATGATGTTTGTGTTTGTGCCACGGGACACCTTTGGGGATATTCGGGAGATCGGGGTTTATTTCAAACTACAAATGGAGGTGACAATTGGACAAAATTAACTAAGGGATTACCTGATGATGGGAAAACAGGTTGTACAGATTTGGTTCGTGATCCACGTAATCCAAATATTTTATATGCTGCATTTTATCATCGACTAAGACAGCCATGGCATTTTTATAGTGGAGGAGAACAAGGTGGAATTTACAAATCTACAGATAACGGAAAGACTTGGACTAAGATGAAAAATGGATTACCCACAGAGCCGACTGGTCGAATTGGGTTAGCCATTTCCCAACAAAATCCAAATGTAGTCATGGCAATTGTCGAAGCAGAAAAATCCGATACTTTAACTACCGCAGGTTCAGGAATTTATCGTACTGAGGATGGAGGTGCCAATTGGAAATATGTCAATACCTATAACAATCGACCATTTTATTATAGTCAGATTAGAATCAATCCAACCAACGATCAAAAAGTTTATGTTCTCACCACATCCTTTATGGTATCTGAAGATGGTGGCAAAACTTTGACTAATGGAAGCAAAGACCAAGAAGTGCATGGTGATTTTCATGCGCTGTGGATTGATCCAAATGACGGTGACAGATATTATTTAGGAGCAGACAAAGGTTTATCGATGACTCACGATCATGGACAAAATTTTAGATTGATTGATAATTTACCGATCGCCCAATTTTATAGAATCAATTACGATATGCGTGATCCATATTATGTTTATGGAGGATTACAAGACAATGGTTCTTATGCTACAGCAAGTTTTGCTCGTGATGCTAGAGGTATTTTGAGCGATCACAATTGGAAAATGCATTGGGGCGATGGACAATACGTAGAAGCCAATCCTTATGATTATACTGATATGTATTCTTCGATGGAAAATGGAAGTTTTTTTAAATATAATCCTGAGACGAGATATATCAAAAGGATTTCACCTAATGCTCAATCGACGATCAACTACTATGATTATTTCGATCCAAAGGAAGAAGACAAAGCTTCGGCTTCTCGATTTAATTGGTCGGCTCCATTGATTATGTCTCCCCATAATCCTAAGCATATTTATGTGGCAGGCAATCATATTTATAAGTCTACCAATAGTGGACAAAATTGGAAAATCATCAGCCCTGATCTTTCTTCCAATGATCCTATCAAACGAAAACGAGGAAACAGCGGCGGAGTCACTCCTGACAACACAGGAGCAGAAACCAATAATTCCATTTTTTCAATAAGCATTTCTCCTATCAATAAAAATATTATTTGGGCTGGAACTGATGATGGTTTGATGCATGTGACAACCAATGGAGGAGAGTCTTGGAAAAATATTACTGCAGCTATTCCTTCCGTTCCCAAAGGACTTGTCGTGAGTAGAGTAGTGGCTTCTCATTTTGAACCAGGTCGAGCATACATTAGTTTTGATGGTCATCGAAGTGATAATTTTGAACCATGGATTTTTAAAACGGATAACTATGGTCGTAGTTGGCAAAAGATAACGAATGGTCTTCATACGGGACATGTGGTAAGAGTTATTATCGAAGATCATCGTAATCCCAATCTTTTATTTATTGGAACAGAAGTAGGAATTTTTTATACCATAGATCGAGGAATGAATTGGAAAAGTATCAAACAAAACATGCCAACAGTTTCTGTTTATGATTTAAAAATTCATAGGCGTGATAATGATTTGATTGCAGGAACACATGGGCGAAGTATTTGGATTATGGATGACATCAGTCCTTTGCAAGAATTAGGTAATTCAAAAATTCAATTATTTGAACAAGCTCCAGCGACGCTTTGGAACAACATTAGTCGAGGTGGGCAGAGGGGGCATTTTTGGTTTGCAGGAAGCAATCCTAAAACCATTCAAAATACTTCAAGCGTACCAAGAGCAAAATTTGAAAACCTAGCTGCTATCAATTATTATACTGCGGATACTTCAGTTGATCTGACTTTATTTATTTCGAATCAATCGGGAAATCAAAAAGTAAAAGTTGATCTTAAAAATACCGGAGGTATTCAACAATATCTTTGGAATCTTGAATTTGAATCTTTGCCCTACACCGCTGAGGAGGCAACGAGAGCGAATAAGATTTGGGATGATTTATTGGCAGTAAGTACTTCCAATACTATTCGTCGGAACGCAAAAAGATTTCAAGATGCTAAGACTCCAAGAGCCAAACGTCTAGGCATGAATTTTTTAGCAGGTGGTTATATTACGATGGATATTCCTCAAGATTTATTAGTTCCAAAAGCCGGCCCTGGTATTTATAATTTGGAATTGCATGCAGGAGGCGAGGTATTTCAATCAACTATTGAAATTAGAGATGACCCAATGAATGATTAAATTAGGATTGGAGATTTTAAATTACTTAAGGCTTGGACCATTACTGAGCAAAGTCTCTGCTAACTTTGTGAGGAAGTATAGAAAGCGTAGAAGTTGTTAAAATCATTGACTTTAACAACTTCTGCGAACCAATGCTTAAACATACGAGGTGATGTCAAAGATTTGTGAACCAATGATTAATTTTTTTTTTACAAAACTCTGATTTTCCAAAAATAAATACTTCTTATTTTTGTAGAATGAAATTAGAAAATGACTTATTACTTCGAACTGCCAGAGGCGAAAAAGTTGAACGTCCTCCTGTATGGCTAATGAGACAAGCAGGTAGAATCTTACCTCAATACCGCGCTTTACGTGGTAAACTTTCCGGATTTAAAGAATTAGTAGAAACACCTCATCTCGCTGCTGAGGTGACGATCCAACCTGTTGATGAATTGGGAGTGGATGCAGCTATTATTTTTTCTGATATTTTAGTGATTCCAGAAGCGATGGGATTGACCTACGAAATGGTGGAGAAAAAAGGTCCTTGGTTTCCCAAAACTATTGAGTCTTTAAGTGATGTTGAGAAATTAGGTTCTGGTGAAAATGTACTAGGAGAGTTGCAATATGTTTTTGATGCACTTTCAGTAACAAAAAAAGAATTAAATGGTCGAGTTCCTTTGATTGGATTTGCTGGAGCTCCTTGGACTATTTTTTCCTACATGCTAGAAGGCTCAGGAAGTAAAACTTTTTCTAAAGCAAGGAAGTTTTTATATCAAAATCCAGATGCTGCAAAGTTATTGTTAGAAAAAATAACAGACACGACTATTGCTTATTTAAAACAAAAAATAAAAAACGGGGCAGACATTGTTCAGGTATTTGATTCTTGGGCAGGGATTTTACCTCCACATCAATATTCTGAATTTGCGGTTCCTTATTTAAGAAAGATTGCTGCATCAATAACAGAGGTTCCTGTGATTGTTTTTGCCAAAGGAGCATGGTTTGCGTTACCTGAATTGGGAACTTTAGATTGTCAGGTGCTAGGTGTGGATTGGAATATGAAAGTGGAAGATTTAAGAGGCCGACATAATATCCAACAAGTTCTTCAAGGAAATCTTGACCCTTGTATGTTATATGCTTCTCCTGAAAGAGTAAGAGAGGAAACTCTTAAAATGGTTGCAAATTTTGGAGGTAGACATATTTGTAATTTAGGGCATGGAGTGTATCCTGATACACCTTTGGATAATGTAAGAGTTTTTGTTGATACTGTGAAAGGGACAAGTTATTCTTAAAGTTTTCTGTGGTTAAAATAGGATGATTCTTCGAACGTTTTTTTTCTACAAAAGGCGAAAAGGTTTTTTAGTATAGCCACTAAGACACTAAGACACAAAGTTCTTTGATAAGATTTTGAGTTTTACAACAAATTAAAACCTTCGTGGCCATGATGGGTTATTACATTTTTTGATAAAAATATAGGAGAACCCTTTTGTTTTTTTTGTAATAAAAAATCAAAATATCAAGCTTATGAAATATCTACTTCCTCTTTTCTTTTTATTCCTCGGTCTTTCAAGTTTTGGACAAACCAAAGAAGACTTAGTGGTATGTTTAGAATTAATATTTGATAAAGATGAATTCCAACCAGCATTTAGTAATGATGTTGCAAATGGAGCTGTAATAATCGTAGCTGATGGTAATACAGGATACCGAGCCACTACACCTAAAATCACTCAAATACGTAGGTCGCTTACCCAAGATGATTTCTTTGATACTTATCATAATGTGAAAGTATTAAGAACTCCAGAATTGGAAAGGCAAGGAATTCCTGAATATGCACCTTTAGAGATGTTTGTAAGTGGAGGAGAGGAGAGTATTAATATTGGATTAAGTAGTGTAGTATTTCGTGAAAATTTAAAATACACATGGAGTTATAGTTTGAAAAAAGTAGACGAGGAATGGGAAATAATTGGTAGTTCTATGGATAAGCGAAAATTCACTATAAATAAATTTTAAATATTATGTAGGTATCAAATTGACATTCCATCAAGATACTTTTTTCATATTTCATCCTTTTATCTATATTTGTGCTGTGAGGAAACACACATGAAAACAATTTTATTTTCTCACCTTATTTTCAACACCTACCCTCGAACATTATAAAAACATTGAAGAGAATTAATAACATAAAGTTATTAGTTCCTTTTTATTCTTTAATCTACTCAAAATCAGATAGTTATGGGATGGTTTAGGAGGCTAAAAGATGGCATCACAACGAAGACAGTTAATAAAAAAGATACACCCGATGGTGTATGGTTCAAATGTAAACGATGTAAAGAGGCAAGTACAACTAAAGAATTCAAAGAGAATTTTCATAAATGTCCTAAGTGTAATTACCATGCACGAATTGGATCAGAAGATTATTTTGATATAATTTTTGATGGAAAATATACTGAGCTTTTTGATAATTTACAATCCAAAGATTTTTTAGGTTTTACGGATTTGAAGCCTTATGATGGTCGTTTAAAAGCTGCTCAAGAAAAAACGAACTTGCTAGATGCAATGGTCGTTGCTACAGGTAAAGTCAATAAAAAACCATTGACAATTGCCGCTATGGATTTCTCTTTTATTGGAGGTTCAATGGGGTCTGTCGTTGGAGAAAAAATAGCCAAAGCAATTGATTATTCTATAGAACATTCAACTGCTTTTATGATAATTTCAAAGTCAGGTGGTGCACGGATGATGGAGTCAGCATTTTCATTGATGCAGATGGCTAAAACTGCTGCTAAATTGACTCAATTGGCAGATGCCAAATTACCCTACTTTTCTTTTATGACTGATCCTACGACAGGTGGAGTAACTGCTTCATTTGCAATGTTGGGAGATATTAATTTTGCAGAACCAGAAGCATTGATTGGATTTGCAGGACCACGTGTTATTAGAGAAACGATAAAAAGAGATTTGCCAGAAGGATTCCAAACTTCTGAATTTTTATTAGATCATGGATTTTTAGATTTTATTGTAGATCGGAAAGACTTGAGAAATAAAATCTCAGATATTGTAGGATACTTTTAGTAATGAAAATATTGATAATATTGTTTTAGCCACAGACTTACGCAGACTTGTTATGACTTTTCGAAAAACGCGTTAAAAGAAAAGTCATAACAAGTCTGCGTAAGTCTGTGGCTAAAATAAATACATCCTAAGAACTTTGCTAAACACCTTTGATTTTTAAACTTCTTCTATTACTACAAAACTCTTATCCAACGGATTAAAACTTGCCTTCAATACATCGAAATAAGCCTCCCCATATTTCATATAAAAAGGAATAAAATTATCTTTTCTTTCTTGAAGACCATTTGCTGGAAATAACTTTTCCTTTAACTTTCGAAGTTGATTTATTGAAGTTTCATGTTTTTGTTTTTCAGCACGTAAAACTCTACTTTCAAGATTTTCTAAACTTTTAATTTGTTTTGCAGCTTCTGCAGCAACTGTTTTCCCCAAAGTAGAATCGATTAATTCAACTCGTTTTTTTACTTTTTCAAAAAGTGATTCCAATTCTTTTTTCTCTTCAGAAAAATTCAATTCACCTTCTGAATTATTTTTTACAAAAGCCTTAATTAGACTTTCGGTTTCTTCAAATAAAGTAGTGGCAGATAAGCCTAATTTGTTGATCTTTTTTTGGCTTCCTTTATCAATCCAAACTGCAGAATTTCTTCGAATAAGCATTGGGAAATTAATTCCAAAATGTTCGAACTGAGTTTTTCTTTCCATCCAATATGCCAATTCTCCACCACCTCCAATGTAGGCAAGGTTGGGTAAAATCTTTTCTTGAAATAAAGGACGCATGATTACATTGGGAGAAAAATGTTCAGGATTTTTTTCAATCTCTGCTTCCATTTCTTCTTTCGAAAATTCTAAATCAGTATTTAAAACCTTGAATTTACCATCCTCAAAAACAATACGTTCACGGATTTGAGGATTCAAATAAAAGAAGTTAATCTCACGTGGAAAAGCTTGACTTTTAAATCCAGCAGCGTTTAATTTTTTAGAAGTTTCTTCTACTAAAGGCCGTGAAGGTTGGTTAAATATTTCTTCCTTGATTACAGGTTTGAAGAGTCGTTTTAATTCAGGATGATTCATGTTGATACAAATCAAACCATCATTTTCAAACAATGTATTTGCAAGACAAAGGGCAGCATCTGAATAAGTGTCAAATTGTGTATGAGTTTGTTCAATTAATTGATAAACAGTCTGTGCTTTTTCTGATTCTCCCAGTATTTCTTTTAACTCAGCAAGTACATTCTTTAAACTTGAAGTTTGCATTGCACCTACTGAACCTGATTCCTCATTTTCCCAAACCAATTTTTTATTAAATAAATTAACATGATTCATTTCCTCAAAATCATGATCTTCTCCACCTGTGATAAATACTGGAACAAATTGATAATCAGGATATTGTGTCTTTAATTGCTTGGCAAGATTTATAGTTGAAATGATTTTATAAACATAATATAAAGGCCCTGTAAACAAAGTAGGTTGATGAGCTGTAACAATTGTAAAAGTATTGTTGGATTTTAATGCTTTAATATTCGCAGCCACTTCACTTTTGATTCCAATTCGCTGGTACTGCTCAATCAAAACTTCAACTAAAGTTTCTCGATCAATAGATTCTTTCTTTTTATCCTCAATGATTTGAGCAAAAGATTCTATCGACACGGGATATTTATAAAAAGGACGTAGTGCCTTATCTTCTCTTGAGTAAGCCTTATCTCTAGAGGAAACTTGAGGCACTTCAGCATATGGTATCAAAGTGACTTTTACATCTACTTTTAGTTTTGGTTCTATGGTCATATGTAATTTTTTTTTAAGCCAAATTTTTAACTATATTTGACACCTGCGAAATTAGGTTATTTTTCCTATAAACTAATTTCAAAATATAGCTAAAAACAACTTTTTTATAAAATTGTTTTTCAGCGTACAAATTTATTTTTAATTAAAATTAGAATTAAAAAATCAAAACATGTATATCTTATCTCTAGACCAAGGTACGACGAGTTGCCGTGCTATTATTTTTGATAAAAAAAGTAACATCATAGCTGTAGAGCAACAAGAGTTTACCCAAAACTTTCCTCAAAGTGGCTGGGTAGAACACAATGCTAATGAAATTTGGCAAACTCAATTGCTTGTTGCTCAAAATGTCTTAAAGAATAATAATATCAAACCTAGTCAAATCAAGGCTATAGGAATTACTAATCAAAGAGAAACGACTCTTGTTTGGGATAAAAATACAGGAGAACCTATTCATAATGCTATTGTTTGGCAAGACCGTCGAACTGCAAAATTCTGCGATGTTTTAAAAAAGAAAGGATACGAAAATTATGTTCGTAAAAACACAGGGTTAGTAATTGACGCTTATTTCTCTGGTACAAAAATCAAATGGCTTCTAGATAATGTAAAAGGCGCAAGAGCAAAAGCGAAAAAAGGAGATTTATTATTTGGGACAATGGACAGTTGGTTGGTTTGGAAATTGACAGGAGGGAAAACTCATATTACCGATTATACAAATGCTTCCCGAACGATGATTTATAATATTAAAACCTTGGAATGGGATGACAAAATGCTTAAGGCAATGAATATTCCAAAAGAGATGTTGCCTGAAGTAAAACCTTCAAGTAATGTGTATGGAAAAACAGATTCGGAATTCTTTGGGGAAGAAATTGCAATTGCTGGAATCGCTGGAGATCAACAAGCTGCCTTGTTTGGACAAGTTTGTCATCAAAAAGGGATGGCAAAAAACACCTATGGAACAGGATGTTTTATGTTGATGAATACAGGTGAAGAAATGGTAACCTCTAAATCTGGATTGTTGACTACGATAGCTTGGGGGTTAGATGGAAAAGTTACCTACGCATTGGAAGGAAGTGTGTTTATAGCAGGGGCAGCAATTCAATGGTTGCGGGATGGTTTAAAAATATTGGATGACTCTCCAGATTCAGAATATTTAGCAGCTAAAGTAGCTGATACCGATGGGGTAGTGGTCGTTCCTGCTTTTGCAGGATTGGGTGCACCGTATTGGGATATGTATGCAAGAGGTGCAATTTTTGGTTTGACACGAGGAACACAAAAAGCACATATTATTAGAGCAACTTTAGAATCTTTGGCTTATCAAGTTAAAGATGTTTTGGATGCTATGGAAAAGGATTCAAAAGTAAAATTAAAAGCATTGAGAGTGGATGGAGGAGCTTCTGCAAATGATTTGTTGATGCAATTTCAAGCCGATATGTTAAATGCCAATGTGGAACGGCCAAAGGTAATTGAAACAACAGCATTGGGAGCTGCATATTTAGCAGGTTTGGCAGTAGGTTTTTGGAAAAAAAGTGAGATTCAAAAAAGCTGGCAATTGGATGAGCAGTTTGAACCCAACATGGCGGAGAAAGAACGGAAAGGAAAATATAAAAAATGGCAGAAAGCTGTTAAGCGAAGTATGGATTGGGAAAAATAACATTTAAAATGTAACTACTGGTTTTAACCAACAGAAAAAATAAAACATTGTTTTTAAAAGAAGTTATTGTTCCTAATTATGAACAATAACTTTCTTTATAACAATAAAAATACAAAAGCTAAAAAATGAAAATAAAACCATTGTCAGTACTTTCCTTTATTTTAATTTTTTATGCTTGTACTGAAAAAGGACAATTAATAATTCGGAATTAATTGCTTCTATCGATAATCAAAGCTTTACAGAAATAGAATATAAAATAGCATTAGACTCCGTAGGGAATGAGCTAGATACTGTTAGAATCCGCAAAGAGAAAAAGGATAAGAATGGAAAGAAATTATTTGTTGAACGGTATCATAAAACTAGAAATAGTGAAAATAAAAGTAGAATCTATTTTGTAAATGGAAAAGATGTTTTTTATCAGTTTGATACCTCATTTCATATTTTAATGTATTCTGAATTTAATGCAACGCTCAATCAAGATTTGGAAATTGAAAGTGCAAAAATGATTACCTATACTGATGATGATGTCCAAAATATAGAAATGGATTATGATTATCAATATGATTTTTCTGGGAAAAAAATAAAATTGACGATAGATGCTTTTTTTACAGATTATCAGAATAAGGCAATAGTTGAGTTCAATGATTTTGAATTAGTGGAGAAAGAGGTTTATTTTAATATAGATTCAATAGGCACTTTGGATACCTTGATTTTTAAACATTTTATTTATTCAGATTCTCTCCTTACGGAATCTCACTATAAAAGCTATGTAGACAATAAAATAAGGTTACATGAGATTTCTAAATTTGATGAAAATGAAAAAATACTTTTCAGTAAGGAAATTCGATATAATTTAGATCGGGATACTATTTCTGAGATTCTTGAAACTAAATTTTTTTATGATAAAAATAATGAATTGATTTTATCAAAAGAAGAAAACATAAACTCTGGTAGGATTAAGGATTTTAAATATGTAAAAAAGAAATTTAATAGATGAATCATAAATTATTCAATGAAATAAAACTAGACAATGAATGCTCAATCTTCTACGCTCCAAATGTAGATGAATTTAATTTAAGCTATTCTAGTTTTAAAGAAATTTGGGATTTACATCCCGAAGAATATCATGTGATAAAAATGTATGGAAAAGAAATCCCTACCCCTAGATGGCAACAAGCCTATGGCAAAAACTATAGTTATACAGGTTCTAAAAATAATGCATTACCAATCCCAGATCAATTTAATAAGTTTCTAAAATGGTCTCAAGAGAATATTGATAGTCGCTTAAACGGTTTATTGTTAAACTGGTATGATGGTATGAAAAAACATTATATTGGTGCTCATAGAGACGATACCAATGACCTTTTTAAAGACAGTCCAGTAGTAACAGTATCTCTCGGTCAAGAAAGAATTTTCAGAATGAGACCTTATCAAGGAAAAGGATTTAAAGATATCACCATGCAAAATGGAACAGTAATAATTGTGCCTTGGAGCACCAATTTGAAATGGACACATGAAGTTCCAAGCTTTAAGAAATATAATGGAAAACGAATCTCTATAACTTTAAGAGCGTATTTGTAAATTGAGCTAACATTATATTTACAAATATGAATTACTATCAAAAGTGAAATATGAAAGAGGAACCAATTATAAAAAATATAGCCCATAAAAAATTGATTGGAATGTCAGTAAAAATGTCATTGCAGTTAAATAAAACTGGAGAATTGTTTGGTACATTTATGCCAAGAAGAAAGGAGATCTTGCATTCCATAAATAAGGATACTTTTGCGCTCCAAGTTTATCCACCTGATTATTTTCAAACTTTTAGTCCAGTTAAAGAATTTACAAAATGGGCATTAGTTGAGGTGAATTCAACGGAGGGTGTTCCTGATGGAATGGAGGTATTTGATTTGGAAGGAGGGGAATATGCAGTTTTTTATTATAAAGGGTCAAGTGAGGATGGAAGCATCTTTCATTATATTTATTCAGAGTGGATTCCAAATTCAGTTTATCAACTTGATGATCGACCACATTTTGAAATACTTGGAGCAAAAACAAAAGTCAATGATTCCAACTCGGAAGAAGAAATTTGGATTCCTATTAAGTTGAAAGGTTAATTAAATATTTTTTGAATGTTGAGATGGCACACGGATGACTCGGATTGAGCGGATTTACACGGATTTTTTCTTACTACCTGTTTTATGAAAAAAAATAAAAAATCTAAACACGTCAAAAGAAAATCCTTGTAAATCCGCTCAATCCGAGTCATCCGTGTGCCATCTCAACATTATTCGAAAAATACCTTATTCCTTAAAAAGAATAAAATAAAAATGATGATCGAAAGTGAAAAGTTTGATGGAATTGATTTTTCCAATAAAAAATTGAAGGATGATAAATACGAGGATTGCACATTTGTAAATTGTAGTTTTGTTGGAGTACATTTGACTGAAAAAGTATTTTCGGAATGTATTTTTGAAAACTGTGATTTTAGTAATGCATCTTTGGGTGGAACTGGGTTTCGTGAAGTGCAATTTAAAACTTGTAAATTGTTAGGATTGCATTTTAAACATTGTAATGACTTTTTATTGGAGTTTTCTTTTGAAGATTGTTTATTAGAATTTTCTTCTTTTTATCAAATGAAATTAAAAAAGATTCGATTTGTAAATTGCAATTTACGAGAGGTAGATTTTACACAAACAGATTTGACAGAAGGTGTTTTTGAAAACTGTGATTTAAGTAAAACTATTTTTGAAAATACATTGTTACAAAAAACTGATTTTAGAACTGCATATGGTTTTTCTATTGACCTAGAACGGAATTCTATCAACAAAGCAAAATTTTCTCAAAGTAATATTATAGGATTGTTGACTAAATATAATATTGAAATAGAATAAATGATTAGTTACATTTTTAGAAAATTAGGTTACGGAATTGTTGTACTATTTTTGGTAGTGCTGACCATTTCATCTATCATATATCTTTCTCCAGTTGACCCTGCGCAACTTACACAAGGCCAACGAACCGATACTCAAACAATTGAAGCAGTTCAAAAAGAATATGGACTCGACCAACCTTTATATGTTCAATTAGGGATGTACCTAAGAGATGTTTCTCCATTAGATGTTTTAAAAAACGATAAAGCAAATCAGGTCAAACATAGTTTTATTCCCCTAATTCCAGTTAGAGGTGGTAAATATTTTTCCCTAAAAAAACCATACCTACGTACTTCTTACCAAACTGGTGAGCGTGTAAGTGTAATGTTAGGAAAAGCCATTCCGCAAACAATTGTTTTAGCTTTAGCTGCAATTTTATTAGCATGTATTGTAGGAATCTTCTTGGGAGTGATTGCAGCTATTCGGAAAAATACTTGGTTGGATAGTACTGCTATTGTAACTTCAGTTATGGGGTATTCTTTGCCGAGTTATGTTTCGGCGATTTTATTGGCCTTGATATTTGGATATTATTTACATAGTTGGACAGGGCTAAATGTACAAGGAAGTCTTTTTGGAATTGATGATTTTGGCGATGAAAAGATTTTTTGGAAAAATTTAATATTGCCTGCATTGGCATTGGGGATTCGTCCCATAGGAATTATAACACAACTCACACGTAGTTCGATGTTGGATGTTTTATCGCAAGATTATATTCGTACAGCTAAGGCAAAAGGTCTATCTAAAAGAAAAGTGATTTTTAAACATGGATTACGAAATGCGCTAAACCCTGTGGTGACTGCGGTTTCAGGATGGTTTGCAGCATTGTTAGCAGGTGCTTTTTTTGTAGAAAATGTTTTTAATTATAATGGGTTGGGGAAAATTACGGTAGATGCTTTATTGACAAGAGATATTCCAGTAGTGTTGGGCGCGATTTTATTTACCGCAGTATTATTTGTTGTAATTAATTTGATTGTGGATATTTTGTATACGTTCTTGGATCCGAGAGTACGATTAACGTAGCTGTCGGGCTTTAGCCCCAGGGCTGAACAGTTCTAAAAATTACTAATGCGTAATTTGGAAAAGAAAAAAAGTTCATTGAAATTGTTGGCAAAAAAGAAAATGAGTTTATACGAATGTTTTGAGCAACTTACTGATCCAAGAAAAGAGTCAGGATTAAGAAATCCATTACCAGCATTATTATGTATGATAACAATGAGTTATCTAAGTGGTCATTCTGGCTATCGAGCAACTGCTCGTTTTATGGAAGGCAATTCGAAAGAATTTATTTCGATGTTCCAACTGAAACATCCTCCCATAAAACATACTCAATTGCGAACGGTGATGCAACGCTTAGATTTCGAATCTATCAATAAAATTTTTCTAAAGTGGATTAAAAGCTTTGTAACTATTGAAAAAAACGAGTGGTTAAGCGGAGATGGAAAAGTTTTAAGAAGTACTGTAAAAGACGCTCATGGACATGATCACGATTTTGAATTAATGGTTCGCTTATTTAGCCAAAAATTAGAAATCGTAACTCATTGCGCAACAACCAAAAATAAATCTACCGAATTAAAAGCAATGCAAAAACTACTTAAAACACTTGAATGTAAAGGAGTTATTATCACTTTAGATGCCTTACATTGCCAAAAAAAACAGTAGAAATAATTTTATCAACTGGGAATGACTATGTTTTAGAAGCAAAAGCAAACCAACCAAAATTGCTCCAACAACTCAAAAAAAATATCTCTGAAAATACTCCAATTAACAGTTTTCTAAAAGAAGAAAAAAGTCGGGGAAGAAATGAAAATCGGTATTGCGAAATATATACTCAAACCAATGGCATTGACCCAAAATGGAAAGGTATAAAGAGAATAATTTATGTTCATCGATTTGGTAATCGACCTGATAAAAAAAACAATGATGGTAATTATTCTGAAAAACATTATTATATCACTAGTTATGCTTTTGATTTAGCACAGACTGTAGCTCAAGGTATTCGTGGTCATTGGGGAATTGAAAATAAAATTCATTACGTGAAAGACACTCATTTTAATGAAGATAAAAATGGTATCCGACATAACCACGCAGCTGCAAATTTATCGGTGATACAAGATATTGCTATTAATATTTATCGTTGTTTAGGTTTTTCATCAATGAAAACTGCAACAACTTTTTTTGCCAACAAAGTCAATGAACTTTTTAATTTTTTATCCGCTAAACATATTAGCGATCTTTAGAACTGTTCAGCCCTGGGCTTTAGCCCGCAGGAAAATAATTCTAAATCAGATCGAAAACCTTATTTTATTTTACTGCGGGCTAAAGCCCGACAGCTATGTTATTCGCGTTCACCTATACCTCAATTTTATATCCAATTCCTTTCACCGTCTTAATGATTTCTGATCCTAATTTATCTCTCAATTTACTAATGTGAACATCAATCGTACGATTTCCCACAATCACATCTGACCCCCAAATCTTTCGATAAATTTCTTCTCTTCCAAAAACTTTTCCTGGCTTTTGAGCAAACAACCACAGAATATCAAATTCTTTTTTTGCTAATTCAATTTTTTCATCGGCTTTAAATACTTCATATTTTTCCTTATCAATTTTTAAAAATCCAATATTCAAGATTTCCTCTGAATCCGAATCTTTTTTAATTTGATCTAGTCTTCTTAATAAAGCTTTGACCCTTGATACTAATAATCGAGGACGAATAGGTTTATGAATATAATCATCAGCACCAGCTTCCAGACCAGCGATTTGAGAATACTCTTCACTTCGAGCAGTCAAAAAAGTAATTGAAGTATTTTCCAATTCTGGAATAGCTCGAAGTCGATGGCAAGTCTCAACGCCATCTAATTCAGGCATCATAACATCTAAAATAATAAGGTGTGGCAATTCTCTTTTGGCAACATCGATTCCATCAATGCCATTATTTGCAGTAAAAACTTGATACCCTTCTCGAAGCAGATTATATTTTAAAAAATCTAAAATATCAGGTTCATCATCAACTAGTAGAATTTTTATTTGATTGTTATTCATAATAAATGTAGGTGTTTCCAAAACTTGAACTTCGTCTAACATGATCTTAGGATTGAGTTTTATAAATAAGAGTGTTTCAAAGTTATAAGATTTAATTTTTTGGCAAAAGAAGGTCAACAAACTTAACTAGGAGTTAACCTTAAGTTAACCTAGGAAAGTGATTCGTAGTATTTTTTTTACAAAAAATTTACTTCAAAAAAAGTTTTCAAATCCATATTAAATTAATGTAAAAAATCTCTGGAATTATAAATATGGAATTAACAATCGACCTGAAATCTCACCTTTAATTTAACCATTAATTAGCATGCTATTCATTAGAGATTAATCTAGTGCGCCTACATTTGTAGCGAAATCAAAAACATTATTTAATGATTAAATCACTAATCTCAAACCAACGAATCATGAACAAAAAGATCTTTACTTTTTTAGCTTTTACATTTTTTGTTATCGGAAATTTATTTTCTCAGATAACAATTAAGGACGGAGATCTAGAAGCAGGTGAAACCTACACTTGGACAAACGATAATGAATATATCCTCGATGGATATGTATATCTAGAAGCTGGAGGTGTTTTAAATATAGAAGCTGGAACAGTAATAAAAGGATTAGAAGTACCTACTACAAATGATGCAGCATCTGCTTTGATCATCACTCGTGATGCTCAAATATTTGCGCAAGGAACAAAGGATAATCCTATCATCTTTACTTCTTCTGCCGATGAAGGAGATTTAGATGAAACGGCTTCTGGGTTCTGGGGAGGTTTAATGATTTTAGGAAATGGAACAGTTGCTCGACCAGGTGGAACTGATTTTATTGAAGGAATTCCAAATGAGCCTCGGACAGAATTTGGAGGTGGAGTTAATCCAAATGATTTGGAAAGTTCTGGAAAATTAAAATATATTTCTATTCGACATGGAGGAGCGGAATTGGCTCCTGGTTCTGAAATTAATGGATTGACTTTAGGTGCAGTTGGTTCAGGAACTGAAATTGAATACATCGAAATCTTTGCAAACTCTGATGATGGGATCGAATGGTTTGGTGGAACAGTTGCAGTAAAACATTTGATTGCTGCATTTTGTGGAGACGATGGAATGGACTATGATTTTGGATGGAGAGGAAAAGGACAGTACTGGTTTGTGATCCAAAGAGAAGATGCAGGTGGAAATGGTGGAGAGCATGATGGTGCAAAACCTGATGGTGAAGCTCCATTTTCAAAACCAACTATTTACAATGCAACTTACATCGGCTCAGGTGCAAATAGTGGTCAAGTGGATAATGAATTTGCAATATTAATGAGAGACAATGCAGGTGGGACTTATGCTAACAGTATATTTACGGACTTTGCAGACAAGGCTTTAAGTATTGAAGATTTAGCAGCAGGTGAAGCTGATGCTCACCAAAATTTATTAAACGGAGATTTAGTTTTTAAAAATAATTTATGGTTTGGCTTTGGAGCAGGTTCTGATTTAGCATCTATTATCGATACTTATGCAGGTGGCGATGATCCAACTGCGGCAGATGTGATTTCACATTTGACTACCAATTCTAATGCAATCGCAGACCCTTCTATTGCAGGAATTTCAAGAATTCCAGATGGTCAACTTGACCCAAGATTAAATGATGGAAGTCCAGCACTTTCTGTTGGCGATACACCTACCGATCCTTTTTTCGATCCTGTTTTTTATCATGGTGCATTTGATAATGAGAACAACTGGGCATTGGGTTGGACAGCTTTGGATGAAAAAGGATTCTTCGGTGATTTGGTCACTCCAATTCAAGGGGAAACGATCTGCATTCAAGATGGAGATTTAAGCGGAGGTGAAACTTACTTTTGGACAAAAGAAAATACATATTGCCTTGATGGTTATGTTTACTTAGAAGCTGGAGGTGTTTTAAATATAGAAGCAGGAACTACTATTTATGGAATGGAATCACCTACAACTAATGATGCAGCATCTGCCTTGATTATTACAAGAGGTGCTCAAATTTTTGCAAATGGTACTTCCAATGACCCTATAGTTTTTACAGCGGAAGCTGTAGTAGATAATTCAATTACACCTGATGAAACAGTAAATGGTTTATGGGGAGGATTGGTTATTCTTGGAAATGGAACAGTTGCTCGGCCAGGTGGAACTGATTTTATTGAAGGTATTCCAAATGAACCACGAACAGAATTTGGTGGAGGTGCAAATCCAAATGATACGGAAAGTTCAGGTCAATTGACTTATGTTTCTATTCGACATGGAGGAGCGGAATTGGCTCCAGGTTCTGAAATTAATGGATTGACATTGGGAGCTGTAGGTTCTGGAACTTTGGTAGATTATATTGAAATATATGCGAACTCTGATGATGGGATTGAATGGTTTGGAGGTACAGTAGGAGTGAAGCATGCGATTTCTGCATTTTGTGGAGATGATGGAATGGATTTCGATTTTGGATGGAGAGGAAAAGGACAATACTGGTTTGTGATTCAAGGTGAAAATTCAGGTGGAAATGGTGGAGAGCATGATGGTGCAAAACCTGATGGCGAAGCTCCATTTTCAAATCCAACGATTTACAATGCAACTTACATTGGTTCAGGTGTAAATAGTGGTCAAGTCGATAATGAATATGCATTGTTATTTAGAGATAACTCAGGAGGAACTTATGCGAATAGCATCTTCATGGATTTTGCAGACAGAGCAATTAGTATAGAAGATTTAGCGGCTGGTGAAGTTGATGCTCACCAAAATTTATTGAATGGAGATTTAAATTTATTAAATAACTTCTGGTTTGATTTCGGAGCGGGATCTGATTTAGAAGATATCGTAGATACATACTCAGGAGGTGATGATCCTGATGCTTCAGATGTAATTGCTCACCTAGAAAATAATGGAAATGTTTTAACCAATCCTGAAGTTTGTAAAATTAGTAGAATTCCTGATGGTGGTTTAAATCCAAGGTTGTCAGGTGCAAGTCCTGCGCTTTCTGGAGCAACTCCTGCGACTGATGCATTTTTTGATGCAGTTGCTTATCATGGTGCATTTGATGGTGGTGTTAACTGGGCGCACAACTGGTCTGCTTTATCTCAATATGGACATATGAGTAACCAATGTGATTTTGTTAGTAGCACTAATGATTTTAAATCTAACAATGGTTTTACATTTAATCAAAATGTACCAAATCCAGCTAATAATATAACTTCTTTCGAATTTGTAATTCCTACCACCTCAGAGGTATCCATCGAAGTGTATGACTTGAACGGACGATTGATGAATACTTTAATCAATGATACATTTTTGACAGGAACACATAACCTAAATATGAATGTTAGCAATTATGCTAACGGAACCTACTTTGTCACTTTAAAATCAAACACCGTTGTTTTAACGCAGAAAATGACTGTATTGAAATAAGCAATTTTGAATATCGAACGCTGCGCTAATAGAACAAGGATTTATGATTTGAGAAGTGTTGACGAATATATTGAAGGAATACACGAAGGTTCGTCAAAACTTCTCAAATCGTAAATCCTTGTTCTATTAGCGCAGCGTTCGATATTCAAAAACCGCTTCGTTCTTTAACTTTTTGTAAATAAAAAAAGATGTTTACACCTTGTTATTTAACTTAAATTTTACAAACACTTAATATCAAAACTGACCTATTTTACAAAACTAAGCGTCAAATTTGTAGTGTTAAATGATAACATTCAGAATTTAATTTTTTTAGCTAACAATTTATAAAACAAAATTTTATTCCTTTTAAATTTTGTTCTTTGACAAGTTCCGTGTTTTGAGTCAGATAAAAGATGAAATCAACTCTTCCTTTGGTCGTTTTTGCTTTCAACTTTTATCTGACCACGGAATTTGTCAAAGAACGTAAATTTTTAATCAAGTGCAATTATGAAAAATTTAAATTTAAAACCAATCTTAATTCTCTTCTTATTTGCCATGCTTCCTATGGCAACTCTTTTAGCTCAAGGTACTATTTCAGGAACAATCATTGAGGAGTCGAATGGACTTACGGTGATTGGTGCCAATGTGGTTATCGAAGGCCAAGAAGATGTGGGAACATCAACTGATTTTGATGGAAAATATCAAATTCCAATCGAGGCAGGAACTTATAACTTGCTGATTTCTTACATCGGATTTTCTAATATAAAAATCGAAAATGTAGTGGTAAAAGATGGTGAAGTGACTTATGTAGATGCTTCATTTAAAGAAGATAAGACAGGAATAGAAATCGAAACAATTGTTGTAACAGGGGCAGCAATTAAGACAAGTGAAAATGTGATGCTTTTAACTACATTAAAAGCAGACGCTGTTACTGACGGAATTGGGGTACGTGAAATGCAAAAATTAAATATCAGTAGCGCAGATCAAGCAGTTGCAAAAGTAGTAGGTGTGACGGTTGCAGATGGAAGTGTTGTAGTTCGTGGATTAGGTGACCGATACTCAACGGCACAATTAAATGGTGCAACTATTCCAAGTGCGAATCCTTATAAAAATTCAGTTAACTTAGATTTAATCCCTTCAGGATTATTATCAAATATTACAACTTCAAAAACATTTACACCTGACCAACCTGGAACTTTTACAGGTGGTAATGTAAATATCGAAACTAAAAACTTTCCTGAAACGAAAAGCTTTACCGTTTCACTTTCTTCAGGATTTAATACACAGTCTTCTTTTCAAAATAACTTCTTAACGCATGACGGCGGTAGCACAGATTGGTTAGGATACGATGATGGATACCGTTCTCGATCATCTTTATTTGATGATGAAAACTATGCAGATGCATTGTTAAAAAGTGCAGGAACGAAAGCAAGAAACGACGATGTACTAGCTGGACAAGTAGAAGAGTTATACGATGCAACTTTACATAACATGACTCCTACAACTAAGCAAACACCAATGAATCATGGAATTGGATTTTCTTTTGGAAATCAATATACTGTTGGTGGTCGTCCTTTAGGAGTTATTTTGGCTGCAAATTATAACAGAAGCTTTACACATTATAATGGTGCATTAAATAACTACTCTTTGGAGTCACAAACTTCACAGACATTGAATCCGAATTTTGAATTAGGAGGTACGACAAGTGTTGAAAGTCCAACCGTAGGAGGAATGTTAGGATTGTCTTATAAAATCAATCCAAGTAACATGATCTCTTTTAATACTTTATATAATCACTCTGCGGATAAAAGTACAAGATCATTTGCAGGTGCCTACCAAGCCTACCAAGTAACTTTACCTGAGGTGTTCGAATTTAGAGAATTGTACTGGTTAGAGCGATCATTGATTAACAATATGTTGATCGGAGAGCATGCTATTGGAACTGAAGGAATGAAAATCGAATGGGTGGCAAGTGCTTCTACTGCTACACAAACTGAACCTGAGTTAAGATACTTCGGAAATGAATATGACATCAGAGATGAAGCAGACCCAACAGATGATCGATGGGCCATCAGAGCACCATCAGAGTATGATTACCCAAATCACTTCTTTAGAGATTTGACTGATAATCAGTATGAAGGAAAAGTAGATATTACACTTCCAATTTTAAAGAATTTGAGTAGAGGTAATAAAGTGAAATTCGGAGGATTGTTTTCTAAAAAAGATAGAGACTTCGGAGAGAAAAGATATTCTGTTCAAAAGAAAAATGCAGAAAATTATGCAGGAGATGCTGAATTCTACTTTAGTGATGCTAATGGTGGTGTAATTGAAAAAGATGCTTTGGATAGAAATGTAATTGGAAATTATATTGTAGATGATACTAGAGCTTCTAATTCTTACACAGGTTCTGAGCAAGTAGCAGCAGGGTATGCGATGATTACCGTTAAGCCAGTTGAAAAATTTAAAATTATTGCTGGGGCGAGAATTGAAGATTCAAGGTTGCCTGTAACAAGTTTGGATACTACTTATGAAGCATCAAAATTTAGCGTACTTCCTTCTGTAAACTTAGTTTACGAATTACAAGATAAAATGAATTTAAGAGCTGCTTTCAGTCAGACAGTTGCTCGACCTAATTTAAGAGAGTTAGCTCCATTTTCTAACTTTGATTTTAAAACAGGTGCATTTATCGTAGGTAATCCAGAGTTGAATATCACTTCGATTACTAATGTTGATTTGAGATGGGAGTGGTTAATGAACCCTGGTGAAATCTTAGCAATAGGTACTTATTACAAGTCATTTAAAGACCCAATCGTTTTGGTGAATTTAGGAAAATCAAATCCTGAATTTCAATATCAAAATGTAGATGAAGCTTTAGTTTACGGAGTAGAATTAGAATACCGTAAGAATTTAGGATTTATTTCTCCTAAATTAAATAACTTAAAATGGAGTGCCAATCTTTCTTACATCCATTCAGAAGTTGATATTGATGAGGATGAGTTGGCAGATATTTTATCAGTAAATCCAAATGCTAGTACTCAAAGAACTTTCTTTAACCAGTCTCCATTTATTGTCAATACCAACTTGACTTACTCTATTCCTGAGCAAAATATTGATGCTGCATTATCTTATAATGTATTTGGAGAAAGATTGGTTATCGTAGGACAGGAAGGAACTCCAGATATTTTTGAGCAGTCAAGACCACAATTGGATTTTACAATTTCTAAAAAATTCAAAGAGAATTTATCAGTAAGATTATCTGCTAAGAATTTATTAGACCCAAGTTATAGATTGCAGTCTTCATTCTTAGATAACGATTATATTTATTCAGATTACAAAATAGGAAGAACTTTCTCAGTAAGTCTTTCTTATACGATAAGATAAGTTCGTAAGAACAAAGAAAAATAATCAATGCACTAGATTATTTGTTAGCTTTCGAAGCCTCAATGGGAGATTATTCCATTGGGGCTTTTTCGTTTAACACACAAGTTATTTTACGTCTAACGTAGCTGCGGGTTTTAACCCGCAGAAAAAAAATCCAAATTATTCGAACCTAAAAAAATCCAAATTATTCGACTACATCAGAACCAATTAAACTATTTTCTTTCCCCTTTCTTTTTGTTTATTTAATTCAAAAAATTAGTTTTACTTTTATCGAATTATTGGGCCTTTTTTAGGTTCGAATAATTTGGATTTTTTTTCTGCGGGTTAAAACCCGCAGTTACGTAAAACGTAAATATCTTGTAAATTGGACCTTTCGAAAATTATAAAAGAATAAAACCATATGTTTTCAAAAGAAACTTATATCAACCGACGAAATATTTTAAAAGAAAAAGTAGGCTCAGGATTAATCCTTTTAATGGGAAATGATGAAACACCTATGAACTACACCGATAACACTTTCCGTTATCGGCAAGACAGTTCATTTCTATATTACCTCGGAATCGACCTACATCACCTTGCTGCAATTATTGATATCGATGCCAATAAAACGATACTTTTTGGAAATGATCTTTCTATCGAATATATCGTTTGGATGGGTGCACAGCCTACAATGAGAGAACTCGCAGATAAAACTGGTGCGGAAGAAACTCAACCTTATAACAATATTGCTACATATTTAAAAAACGCCCAATCTAAAGGGCAAGTTGTTCATTTTCTCCCACCATATCGAACAGAAAATATGCTTAAGATGGAGGAGTGGCTAGGTATTCCTTATAAAAATTTATCAAGCAGTTCATCCAAAAAATTAATTCAATCCGTGATAGAACAACGTTCTATAAAATCAGATGAAGAGATTACTCAAATGGAACATGCTGTTGCCATAACAAAAGAAATGCATGTTAAAGTAATGCGTGCTACAAAGGAAGGCCGGAAGGAACATAATCTTGCAGGTATTGCAAAAGGAATAGCAAAAGGATGTGGCGGAGATTTGGCATATGGAATCATCATGACGGTGAATGGTCAGACACTTCATAATCATTATCATGGCAATACTCTGAAAAGCGGACAAATCGTTTTAGGAGATTTTGGTGCAGAAAATGGAATGCACTACGCAGGTGACATCACAAGAACTTTCCCTGTTGATAAAACTTTTACCCAAAAACAAAAAGAGATTTATCAAATTGTCTTGGATGCGGAGGTGAATGCTATTGAATCATTAAAGCCTGGTGTTCAGTACCTAACAACACATTTACAAGCTGGGAAAGATATGGCTGAAGGTTTAAAATCTTTGGGACTGATGAAAGGTGATATGGATGAAGCAGTTGCAGCGGGTGCGCATGCTTTGTTCTTTCCTCATGGGTTAGGACATATGATTGGATTGGATGTTCATGATATGGAGGATCTTGGAGAAGACTTGGTGGGTTACCGAGAAGGTTTGGAGAGAAGCACTCAATTTGGGTTGAGGTCATTGCGGTTAGGGAAAGAATTGGAAGCAGGACATGTGATTACAGTTGAACCTGGTTTGTATTTTATTCCTGAGTTGATTGATCTTTGGCAAAGTGAAAATAAATTTTCTGAATTTTTGAATTATGATAAAATCAATACTTATCGAGATTTTGGAGGGATACGGATTGAGGATAATATTTTGATTACAGAGGATGGTTATCGGATTTTGGGACCTGCGATTCCGAAGACGATAGCGGAAGTGGAGGCAGAGCGTAATCGATGATTTTTATAACCACAAAAGGCACAAAAGATTCACAAAAGCCCTAACACGTATTTCCTTTTGTGAATCTTTTGTGCCTTTTGTGGTTATTTAAAAAACTATATTTTATTATAAAACACTTTCATATAATTCTCATAATCAGTAGCAGACATCAAAGAGTTTATCTCATCTAGCAAATCAATCTTCATTTTAACCAACCAACCTTTTTTATAAGGAGAAGAATTAAGCCATTCTGGATTGTTTTCCAAATCAGAATTTATCGAAATAATTTTCCCACTTACGGGTGAAAATATCTCAGTTGAAACTTTATCAGATTCAACTGTTGCCAATAATTCGTTTTTCTTAATTATTTTTCCCACTTCAGGTGAATCAACAGCAATCACATTTCCAAAAACAGTTTGTGCAAAATCTGTAATTCCAATAGTGTAATTATTTTCTTCTTTTCTTACCCATTCATTTGTTTCATGGTAGAAAGCATTTGGATCAATCTTTTTCATTAGAAATTAATTGGTAATTTTGATTTTCACCACAGTATCTTTTGTGGCAAAAAGAAATATTAAAAAATAACAAAAGCAAAAATGCTAAAAATAATTTACTTCTTTATTGGACTTTATCTACTCATCTGTGTGTTGCTATATTTTTTTCAGACTCGTCTTATTTTTTTTCCAGAAAAATTATCACAAGATTATCCACTTCGATTTGAAGGAGATTTTGAAGAGCGATATTTTCAAGTAGATGATAAGACGACCATTCATGCGCTTCATTTTTATGCTAAAAAAGGATCAAAAGGAGTCATTCTATATTTTCATGGAAATGCTGGATCGTTAAGAGATTGGGGGCACGTCGCACCTGATTTTACACAATTAGGATATGATGTTTTGATTTCAGATTTTAGAGGTTATGGAAAAAGTACAGGTGAAATAAATGAGCAGGGTTTTTATGATGATGCACAGATGTTATATGATTTTTTATTATCAAAATATCAACAAGATGAAATCATAATTTATGGCCGATCTTTGGGGACAGGGGTAGCGGTGGACTTAGCAAGTAAGAATCCTGCACAACAATTAATATTAGAAACTCCGTTTATGAATTTCGCAGATTTAGCTCAAAGTCGGTTTAAAATATTTCCCGTAAAAATAATGTTACAATATCGTTTTGAAAATGATAAAAAAATAAAAAAGATAAATTATCCGATTCATATTTTTCATGGAACCAATGATGAAGTTATTCCTTATGAACATGCTGAAGATTTAGCAAAGTTAACCTCCAATACATCAAGTTTTACAACCATAGAAAAAGGAGGACATAATAATTTAGAAAGTTTTGAAGGGTATTGGAAAAAAATAAAAGAGCTACTGAAATGAAAATTTTTACGAAAAGAAACCTAATTCGATTAGCGATGTATGGATTTATTTTTTGGCTACTAGGGAGTTATGTAGGGAGTAGACTTGCAACTAATTCTCGACCTCAAGAAATACCCCAAGCATCCGATTACTTTTCACAAGTTGTTGAAAATCAAGTGTTTAGATCATATGAGGATGTAGAAATCTCTTCGTGGTTTATACCAAAAGTAGGGAGTAAAAAAGCTGTAATTATCCTTAATGGAATAGGAGCAAATCGATTGAGTTTAGTTCCTCGTGCTCAATTTTACCAACAAAACAATTACAATGTTCTCTTACCTGATTTGCGTGGAACAGGTGAGAGTGGGGGCGATGTAATTACTTTTGGTTGGAAAGAAAGATTTGACCTATTAGCAGGTGTAAAATTTTTAAAAGAAAGAGGAATTGACACGATTGCAGTTCATGGTTTATCACTAGGTGCAGCTACGATTTTATATAGTTTGCAAGAGAATCCTGACTATGATTTTGTGGTGTTAGAGTCTTGTTATGACAATATTACCAATGCTTTAAATAATCGAGTTGATCGGATTCCATTACCATCTATTGCATATTTTGCTTTGACAAAATTTACAGAAATGAGAGTCGATGCTACAGCAAAAGAATTGAGTCCTGAGAATTATATTCACCTTTGCAAAGCGCCAACTTTTATATTAGCAGGAGATTCTGAACGAAAAGTTTTACCTAAAGAAACTCAAAAATTATATGAAAAGTGTGGAGCAAAAACAAAACAATTACATTTTTTTAAAGGAGCTTATCATGAAAACTTTATGAGAAGATATGGGGAAGAATGGAAAACTAAAATGCAAGGATGGTTGGATAGTTTGGAATAGTTTGAGGTGATACGATGTTGTTTAAAATAGTTTGATTTTGTTTGGAGTGGTTTACTATATTTGGAATAACCACCACTCCAAACAAAAATATAAATTAATCTTTTTCCAAAATCTCCTTATACAAAATCGCATGTGGAGGATATTCTTTTTTCATGACATGTGAGATTACATCAAAAGCAGTAATTACGCCTTTTAGTTTATTGTCAAGATTTACGACAGGAAGAGTTTTAAATCTTTTATCAATAAATAATTCTGCTGCAGTTCCAACTTTGTCCTTTGGTTCGATTACTAGGACATTGGTTTCCATAACCTCTTTGACCAATTTTTTTTCACTATCAGAAGATTCCCTTAAGTTTCGCCACAAATCATAAGAGGTAATGATTCCAACTAACTTTCCCTCTTCATCTACTACGGGGATTTGTTGTAGTTTTTGAGAGGTCATCATTTTTGAAACATTTTTTACTGAATCATTAGGATGAACCACAATTGGGTTAGTAGTCATTATTTTGCGTACTTCTTCGTTTAGCATAGGTGATTTTTTATTTGATGTAAAATGAATTATTAAATTTAAGAAAAAACTCCAAGATGCCAAATAAAAGATGGTTAATAATTAAAAACATATAATAAAAAACCGTAAACCAAAGTTAGTTTCTATTAATTGTTTTTTAGAAACAAAATGGTTTACGGTGGATAAATAAGGCGTGCTTTAAAAAGGGTGAATTTTATTGGTTACATTTCTACCTGCCTACATATTATTGAAGGAGGTTGGAAATATAAATAATCATGTTTCTATGGTTTGCCGAAAAGAGTGTTTCCTTCATAATTAAATGCACATTAAAAAGGACATACTGAATTCTGAATCTTTTATTCCAAGACAATCCTTTCAGTCAAAATTTTATTTTCAGTTTGGATACTTACAAAATAAATCCCAGGAGGTAATTTGCCTAAATCCATTTCATGAAAAAGAACATCATCATTAAACCAAGTTTTTTCTTGATGAATGATTTTACCATCTAAATTTTGGATTTTTATTTCAATTTCTTCGTGCACTTCTTCAAACTGAATATTAAGTTTTATTACCCCATTGGTAGGATTTGGAAAAACACTAAGCGAATTATCAGTAGGTTGTGTAATTCTATGATGATTATGATTACCTCCTGGAGGATGATTTCCACCTCCGCCACCGTTTCCATTGCCGTTTCCGCCGCCACCATTTTGATCATCATCACATTCTTGGGCAAAGAATACATTATTTTGTAAACTATTAATTGGAGTATTCCTTTCAATAATTTGTCTAAGAGTAGTATTTCTTATTTGATCTCTTTGTTGTCCAGAGAAAGCAGGATCATTTTGATAGTAATAGAAATCACCATCTCTTAGTGATTCAAATTGTTTGGCTAAAATATTATTTAAAGTTTTTCCCACAGAAGAACCATTCATTGGATCTTCAGCTAATAAACCAACCCATAAATCAATATTGTAAACATTACCATATGCCTCTGCCAATGAAGCTTGCAAATCTGAGTCAGAAGTAATATCATTAAAATCATTGGCAGCTTGGCCTGTGTAATGTGCTCTTACAGAATTATAATCAGGTAACCCATGATCTCTTCCTCGTTGAATATTTAGAGAGGCTAAGTCCAAACCAAATGGATCACCTCCTGGTACAGGGAATAAAAAATTACGTAAGTTGTCTACAATTTTTACATCCACTTTTTGTTGAGTTTGCGATGCCAAGCCATTTAAAATCGGGTGGATATCATAAGTTTGAACAACACTAGGATCAAAAAATCCATCCAACAAAGCCAAACTTCCACCACCTAATGATTCGCAATCTTCATCGACCAATGGGATTTCATTGGTTACCATGGTATGCCCCAATCGATAAGCTGCAGTTGCAAATAAATTTGAAATATTTGGAATTACATTATCTTGATAACCTTGGTAAGGAATGATATCTACACCCAATGCAGGTAAGAAATGTCTATATGTAATATTTTGCATAAGGGCCCCTACCATTTTTCTAGCACGTTGATATATCAATTCATCATTAGTCATTCCTTGTTGAACTAATTGATTACATATTCTATTATGCTCTCTTAAAAATAAGGTATGCAAAGAGGTCAATCCAGGTTGTTCATTTGCTCTTACATCGCCTGCAACAAAAACTTTGGTTAGCCCTCCATTGTCTCCTGCCATACTTGGAGCATTCGGATCGATATCCGCATCATAATTTCCAGTCAAGGTATTAAAAGGTAAAAGATTACCAGAAGAAGTTTTTAATTTACCTTGACTAAACGTTCGTAACCATTGTGCTCGACTTTCCTCTGAACCATAAACTTGCGAACCATCAATCCATGAAGTGATAATATTTTGTTGTTCCCTAGGAGCATCCACTCCAGTTCCAGCCATTGGTTCCGATCTTAAAAAAGGAATTGGACTAGTAAAAAGTGTTTCATTGGAGGGGAGTAAAATGGGAACATATTCCGTATGCCCTTCCGGCGTTAGATCAATATCATGATCTAAAAATTGACCCCATGTGAATACCAGCGAACTCAAGTTTCGAGGGCTAAAAATGTCAGCGGGTTGAGCGATTACTATATTTGAAATAGCTCTTGGAGAAATTCTACAATTGCCAGCCATATCATTATAATAATCTGGAGCACCATATGCAGGATACATTTCACGGTTTAATTCTACATCAGTTGCGCCCCAATAAGAATTGGGCTCACTTGTAATATTATTACAAGTACCATCAATAGTTCTATTGGGTAACCTAGCACAGAAGGAGGAATGTAAAGTATTCTCTTGCCTAGGAATATGCTTAAATTCTTTTCCATTAACTTTAAATGATTTTTTTTTCTTACCTGACTGAGCAAAGGAAATATTTACTGAAATAAGACTTAATGTAAATATTAAAATGGCTACATAAATCTTTAAATGGACTTGATGGTGATTTGATTCATAAGTTACTTTCTTCATAATTGGGAAGTTTTAAGGATATTAAAAAAAATAAAAATCGGTCTTGCTGATTTTGGAGAAATCAGAATTTAAGTGCTTTGCAAAACCTTAGAGTAGAGAAAAGGGAATGCATAGATTCTTTTTTTTTTAGATTAAGAAGAAGGGAATTATTTTTTTTTTGAAATGAAAAACAAAAGTATTTGAGAGTTAATATTTATGGTGTAGTAGAATTATAACAATATTCACACGTATTGTTTTTCCTACTAAAACCGATTCATTTAACTCCCAAAATACTTTTTAGAAAAAGGACTTAGTTAATATTTCCTCCTGGATTTAATCCACTTGGAACATTGTTTGGAATAGTTCGATCAAAATCTGGATCGTTCAATGCATTGATAAAAGCAACGATATCTTGGATGTCATTATTATTAAAATTGCCTAAGTTTCGAACATCATTATCAATATCATTTCTATTGACATTGGGGTTAACATTGAGGCCATTGTTACCGCCCCCACCGCCACCTCCTCCGCCACCATTATTATTTCTGGCGAAGTTTCTAGCTGTAATATAAAATCGGATGGTTTGTTGAAGATCATTTGCAACTCCATTATGAAAGTATGGCCCTGTTTCACTAAGGTTTCTTAAAGTCGGAGTACGAAAAGCATAAGTTCCATTTGCACCTGAATCTGTTTCATCCAATAAGTTATGGTCAGGCACTCCAACTACATGTAAATCAAAATCAGAAAACATTGGTCCGCTATGACAATCATCACAACCTACATCTTGAAAACGTCCCATCCCTCTAATGGCAGCTTGAGACATTGCATTTTGGTCACCTGCTTGGAATCGATCAAATGGACTATCTGTTGCAGTAATTGTTCTTTCAAATGCTGCTATGGCAGTAGCAATATTTTCAGAAGTGATCGCATTATTATTTCCAAATGCATTTGTAAATAGATTGTTATATTCATTGATGCTTTGTAGCCTTGCAATGATGCTATCTAAAGCAACATCTTCACTAAATGCGTGTCCTCTCATTTCCTCAAATGAATGTAATGGGCCAAGTGCTTGCGCTTCCAAACCAAAAGTTCTATTATCCCAAAACATTGGAGCATCATCAGGATTCACATTTCCATTTTGATTCATTCCATTAAAAGCGGTATTTACAATAGTAGGAGAATTTCTTATTACGAATCCAATGTCATCAGGAACGACATCTTGTCTTGCTGGACCTAAACCTTGCCCACCTACACCAATTGGCAATGCTCTTCCATCTGCATATCCAAATGAAGGGTGGTGACAAGTGGCACATGCTACATCTTTTTCACCAGAAAGAATTGGATCCCAAAATAGTAATTGACCTAATTCTTCCATGGCTGGAGTAGATACCACATTAGTATTATTTCCGTTATTACCGTTGTTTCCATCGGTTTGATTGTTTGGAAGATTATTGATGTCACCAAAATTATTTCCTGTATCTAAACTATCATCATTTTTACAAGAAAAAACTAGAAACACAGAAGAGATTATCAAAAACAACTGAAGAATTTTCATACGATTTGATTTAAAAGTTAAAAAAAATCTAACCTCATTTTAGCCAAAGGAATCTCTAATCGGACATAGCCCAATCAGTTCAATGCTCAATAAATTGATCTTATTAAAAGTTAGTGTAGACTAGTTTCTTATCAATGATTATTTTTGTTTAAGTTCTTATTATTATCGTTCTATATATATTTGTAATTTTAGCTTTTGAAAAAGAAAGTAAGGCATTGATTTTATTGAAATACTCCTTTTGTTTTTTTATTTCAAAAATTTCAAGCCCTAACTTTCTTTGCAACTAAACTGTATTACCTGATTTTGATATAAATACAGTCCAAGATTAATAAGACCTACCTTTTAGGTAAAAAAAATATAAAAAATTTAAATATGGCTAATAAAGCCTCTGTTTGCGAGGAATCTACCTTTACATCTTTGTTTAATGAATATTCCAAATCATTATATAATTATCTCTATTTTAAAACTGGAAATGAGAATATGGCTAAAGATTTGACACAAGAAGCGTTTACCAAATTATGGCAAAATTGTGCATCAATTATTTTTGCAACAGCCAAAGGTTATGTTTTTAAAACCGCTAACAATCTTTTAATCAATGAATACAACCATCAAAAAGTAGTTTATAAATTTCAAAATATTCCTAAAAGTGAAGCGAGTCATGAGAGTCCTGAATATTTACTAGAAGAAAAAGAGTTAAAAGAAAGATTGGAAAAAGCAATAGCTGCGCTACCTGAAAAACAACGTGTTGTCTTTTTAATGAGTAGGATAGAAAAAAAGACTTACAAAGAAATTGCTGAGATAATAGGAATCAGTAAACAAGCAGTAGAAAAGCGAATGTATAATGCCTTAGATACCCTAAGAAAAGTTTCTAGTAAAATAAAATGAGTTTTCAGGTAGGTTATTTTTAAACAGCTTTGTATTAATAGTAGATATATTCAAAAAAGACTTTGATATAACATAAATCAATATGTGTTTTATAGTTAAATATAATTCAAAAAAATAAAATGAAAGATGACAAAATCTTACATAAATGGATAAATGGAAATTTATCAAAAGAAGAATTAGAAGATTTTAAACTTCGCCCTGAATATCCTTCGTTGGTAGATTTGTATAAAAATACAGAGAATTGGGTTGCCCCTGATTTTGATAAAAAGGAAATGTTATCAGGTATTTTGAGTCAGGAGAAAGAAGCAAAAATACCTTCAAAAACTGGAAGACGTATTCATCTTTCCAACTGGCTCAAATATGGCGTAGCTGCATCAGTTTTGTTATTTGCAACTTGGTTTTTATGGCCAAAAAATAACTTAATTAATTATGAAATTGCGCAAGGTCAAAAATTGGAAGGAACACTTCCTGACCAATCCACTTTTATTTTAAATGCTGAAAGTAGTTTAAGTTATGATTCTGATAAATGGGAAAATCATAGAAGGGTAAATATAGAAGGAGAGGTGTTTTTTAAAGTGCAAAAAGGAGAAACTTTTGATGTCTTTACACCTCATGGGAAAGTGACTGTTCTTGGTACTCAATTTAATGTTTTTTCAAGAGATGGCGTATTGGAAGTTAAATGTACAAGTGGAAAAGTTGCAGTATCCTCCAGTAAAAACAATATACTTACGGAATTGGAGAAAGGAGACGCTGTCCGAGTCATTAATAATAAAATTGTTCAAGAATGGGAATTCCAAGCAGATAATCCAAAGGACTGGAGAGAAGGTGTTTTTCGATTTAAAAAAGCACCATTATCAACTGTCATTAATGAATTGGAAAGACAATTTGAGGTGAAAATAAATTCAAAAAATGTAGATGTCAGTCAATCGTTGAATTGTAATTTTCAAAACAAAGATTTAGAAGCAGCATTAAAAACAACAGTTTCAACACTTGGTATTCAATATGAAATAAAGGATAATGCTACTGTATTAATTTTTAAATAAAACCAAAGATAGAATCAAAATCAAAATGTCAATTAAAATCAAAATTCACAAAATTTGTGATTCACAATTCGTGTTTTGATTTTGATTGACATTTTGATTTTGATTCTATTTTTGGTTTAATCCCTTGCAAATTTGATTCGAAATAAAATTCTAATAACAATAATCTTACTTTTTTATTCTTTGTCTGGATTGGGGCAAGAAAGATTAATTCAAATGGATTCTAAGGAATCTGATTTGGTAGATGTTTTTCAATACCTAGAAACCAATTATGGATTTTTATTTTCTTACCAAGAAAGTGATGTGGAACGTGTAAAAGTGATTCCTCATAACAAGATATCTACAATTGATGTTTTTCTGAAAAAAACTCTTGAACCAACAGATTTGAATTTTGAAATAGTCCAAAAAGATTATATCGTCATTTCTAAAAAAACCTCCAACCAAAAGGAATTAATCACAGAAAGTAATACCTTTTCTTTGTTATGTGGAAAGGTAAAAAGTAAGCTTTCTAAAGATCCACTACCATTCGCAAATGTTTACTTTCCACGAACTCAAGATGGAGTAACGACTAACGATAATGGGACTTTTGAAATAAAAACTAAATTAGAATCGGATGATATAATAGTCATTAGCTATGTTGGTTTTAAGGAGAAAAAAATCCTTGCCAGCACATTTACTAAAAACCCTTGCCAAACAATTTCTCTTGATTTATTGGAGTTTTCTGAAGACCTAGTCGTAGTATATGATTATTTGACAGATGGTGTTGAACTTAATGATAATGGTGCTTTTACTAAATTAAAACCCAATAGGATAGGAGCATTACCAGGTCAAACTGAACCTGATGTTTTAAAAACCATTCAATTCCTTCCCGGTATTTCTTCCCCTAATCAATCTGCCTCTGGAATCCATATTCGAGGTGGAACGCCCGATCAAAATTTAATACTTTGGGAAGATATTCCTATTTACCATTCCGCTCATTATTTTGGAATGGTTTCCGCATTTAATCCTTATGTAATTGATGAAGCAAAGGTTTATAGAGGAGGCTTTAATGCGGAATATGGTGGAAGAATATCAGGAGTGATTGATTTGAAATCAGATAACAATACAAATACGAATAATGATTTTAATGTAGGCCTTAATTTTATTAATGCCTATGCAAATGGTAAACTTTCTTTTTTTAAAAATAAAGCCTCAGTAATTTTTTCGATAAGAAGATCAGTTTCTGATCTTTGGCGATCTCCTACATTTAGTGAAATTACAAAGCGTATTCAGCAAAGCGTGCTCTACCAATTACCCAATCAAGTTAGTTTAAATAATGGAGTTCGATTTGAGAATCAATTCAAGTTTTTTGATAGTAATTTAAAAGCAATCGCAAATTTATCCAATAAGGATAAATTAAGCATGGCCTTTTTTTATGGAAATAATGATTTTAAATCTACGATCATAGATGACATGATCCAACTAAGGCAAAGTGATAGCCTGTTTCTTACCAATGTGGGTTCAAGTATTTCTTGGATTCGTCAATGGAATTCTAGATTTTCTACAAAGTTAACAGGAGTAATTTCTGACTACCAATATGATTATGAATATCGAGTAACGCCCCAAAATCAAATTCTAAATAATAAATTTGGAATTAAGCGAAGTGATATAAATGAAAAGCAACTAAATTTTTTAGGAACTTATACACTTCCATTTAATCAGACCTTAAGTATGGGATATCAGCTATCTGATTATGATGTAAGTTTTGTTGTAACAAAAGATTCACGGAATGATAATCAAGTTGATCAAAATAAAAAATATAACTCTTTAGTTCATGTATTATATGGTTCATGGAGTACTGATAAAGAAAAGAAATGGGGAGCTGAGACAGGACTAAGAACAAGTTATTATGAAGATGAAAAAGAAGTTTTCTTTGAACCTCGGATTCGACTATGGTACAATTTTTCTGACCAATTTAAAATATTTGCAAACACGGGAAAGTATTACCAATTTTTAAGTCAGTTAATTGAATTAGAAGGTGATCGTGCAAGTATTGAGACTCCTGTATGGGTATTGACTGGATCAAGAGAAGTGCCTATTCTTGAAGCAACTCAACATCAAATAGGATTCCTTTTTAAAAAAAATAATTGGGTTATAGATGTTCAGACTTACTATAAAAACATTGATGGATTGACTTCTTTGGCAACTGGATTTGGAGAAAATTTATCCAATAGATTTCATGTAGGAGAGGCAAAAATAAAGGGTATTGATTTTTTAATAAAGAAACGATATAAAAACTTTAGATCATGGGGAAGCTATTCTTTAAGTAGAATAGATCATTATTTTGATTCTTTTTTTGATTCTAATTTTTTGAGTGCAAATGACCAAACCCATGTTTTTAGTTGGGTGAATATGTTGAAATATAAAAACTGGGAATTTTCACTTGGATTAAAATATTCTTCAGGAACACCTTATTCATTAAGACAAAATTTTAATGTAAGAATTGAAGGAATGGGAATGGATGCAACGGAAAGATTAGAACCTATCGTTAAGGAGTTTAATAGTAGAAGGTTATCTCCAATTCATCATTTGGATGGCTCAATTTTATATAATTTTCAATCTAAGAAAAATAAATGGAAAGGAGTTGTTGGAGTGTCGTTGTATAATATTTATAATCAGGAAAATGATTATCAAAGATCATTTTTTATTATCTCTAATCCTAACAATCCTCCAGAACTCCGATATACTGATAAAGAGGATGTTGGATTTTTGCCAAATTTTGTTCTTCGATTTGAATGGTAAAATAAAACCGAACCATCCCAAAAGTTTTTGGAATGGTTCGGGCTTTTTTATTTTGTAAAAGTAAAGGTCGCATCTACTTGGTGCGTGATAGTTGCTCCATTTTGGTTTTCAGTATTATTATAAGTTTGTTTAAACTTCAAAGTACTATCTGATTGTTCAATGATTTGAGCATCAGAAGTTTCTCCATCAGCGCTAGTAAAGGTCATAGTCGCTCCATCTTTAGACCATGTACCTGAACCTTGGAATTCAATATTATTCCAAACTGCTGGATAGGTTTGCCCGTTCACAGTTGTTTCTAGGTTAATACTGTAATTCCCAGTAGTAGTGTAATTATTTGGATTTTCTTCCATATTTATTTTTAAATCCATATTAAATCCTGATCCTACAAATGTTCCAGTTACTGGTGGGATACCTGCTACTACGGTTGTAGTATTTCCTGTATATGAAATTTCAGAGACCGTCCATTCTCCTGCTAATACACTAGTCGGTTCAGCATCATCACTATTACATGCAAAAAAGAAAGAAAGGAAAGTAGCTAAGAATAAAAATTTTAAAATTTTCATTAGATAAGTTTTAGTAAATAAATAGATTATATAAATGTGGGGAGCCGAAATAAATGATTTTACAAAAATCTTTCCAATTGAATTAATTTATTATTTTAGTGAAAAAAATAAAATGAAAAACTATTGTTATATTTTATTCTTAATTCTATTTTTTTGTAGTTGTAAAAATACAGAGGACCCACAACATCTTAATGTTATTTTCATTTTAGCAGATGATTTAGGGTATAACGAATTGGGATGTTATGGCCAAACTAAAATAGAAACTCCAAATATTGATGAACTTGCAAAAACAGGAATGCGATTTACAGATCATTATTCAGGATCACCTGTTTGCGCTCCTTCAAGGTATATGTTATTGACAGGGAAGCATCCAGGGCATGCATTTGTGAGGGGAAATGATGAATGGAATAGTAGGGGCGACGTATGGAATTTCGAAGCTGCTATAAATGATCCTAACTTGGAAGGGCAACGCCCCATTCCTACTGAAACGATAACTATTCCTAAGCTTTTAAAATCAAAAGGTTATGTTACTGGGATGGTTGGAAAATGGGGATTGGGTGCGCCTTTGTCAGAGAGTATTCCAACTAAACAAGGTTTTGATTTTTTCTATGGTTATAATTGCCAACGCCAAGCGCATACTTTTTTCCCAAAACACCTTTGGAAAAATGAAGAAAAAATTTGGTTAAATAATGAAATTGTGGCTCCTCATAAAAAAATGGATAACTCTGCTGATTCATTGAATAGAAGTGCTTACGAAATGTTTCATCAAAAAGATTATGCTCCTACTTTGATGCATAATGAAGCAATGGAATTTATTGATAACAATAAAGACACGGCTTTCTTTTTATATTATGCTTCTCCTATTCCACATCTTCCTTTGCAGGCTCCAAGACGATGGGTAGAATATTATGAAAAGAAATTTGGTGATGAAAAACCTTACCCTGGGGGCAAAGCCTATTTTCCAAATTTCACACCTAGAGCTACTTATGCAGCCATGGTTTCCTATTTGGATGAACAAGTAGGTGAGATCGTTTCGAAGTTAAAAGAAGAAGGAATTTATGAAAATACAATGATTGTATTTACAAGTGATAATGGGCCAACATATGATGTTGGAGGTGCTGATTCGCCTTTTTTTGAAAGTGCTTTACCATTCAGAAGTGAGAAAGGTTGGGGAAAAGGTTTTGTACATGAAGGAGGAATTCGAGTTCCTATGATTGTAAGTTGGCCAAACCAAATAAAAGCAGGAAGTACATCGAATCATATTTCTGCATTTTGGGATTGGTTACCAACTTTGTGTGAGTTAACAGGTGTAGATCAAAAAGTAAATACAGACGGAGTAAGTTTTGTAAATTCATTGTTACAAGATGATGCTAACCAGATTCAAAGAGAATATTTATATTGGGAAATTCCAGAATATGGGGGACAACAGGCTGTTCGAATGGGCAAATGGAAGGCAATTCGAAAAGATATAAAAGAAGGCAATTTGGAAATTGAACTATTTGATTTGGAAAAAGATATTGCTTGTCAAATAGATGTTGCAAATGAAAATCCAAAAATCATAGCGACTATTGAAGAGGTTATGGAAAATGAGCATGAAACATCTGAAATAGAAAGATTTCAGATGCCTGCTATTGAAACTAATATCGAAGATGAGCGAATTAAATAATTAAAATTTTTAAAAGGAAATGGGAATATCGAACCATCGAACAAGGATTTAAGAATTTCGAAGCGTGACAAAATATCTGTGATTGCATACCTCACAATTATTTCGACAAACTTCGAAAATCTTAAATCCTTGTTCGATGGTTCGATATTCCCATTTCCTTGTTCTACTGTTCGACATTCCCATATCCTTTAGCAACTTTTCTAACTTTAGAAGCTTGTTCAAAAGCATAGCCAATCTTCAACAATTTATCTTCTTGAAAAGACTTGGCAATAAATGTCAAGCTAATAGGTTCTCCGGATTCTTTATATCCCATAGGAACGGTTAAGCATGGATATTTTGCCATAGCCGCATGGCCTGAATTGTAATTATTAATTGATAAAATAGCATCCAACTTTAAGTCATCCATTGGTTTATTGAAGAAGTTTCTACCTTCTTTTAAAAAACGTGCTTTTAATGTTATAAAATCTTCTTCAGAAATATCTTCTGCTACGATTCCCTCAAAAATGCCTTGTCCATATGGAGAACGTTGCAAAGTGTCCTTTAAATTATGATTTACAACATCCTTGACTGAGGTAACTTTTACATCTTTTCCAGCATGATTTTTTAAGTAGTGTGGCAAATCATTTTTCATATCAGCATTTAGGAAAGTTCTGAACCCTTCAAAATTCATAGGTTCAGGTTCAAATTCAATTACTGTTGCTCCATAAGATTTGAGATTTTCGATAGTCAAATTATAAATAGAGTCTTCTAAATATTGTTTGTTGGCACCTAAACGAAAATCTTTTAATGAATTGGATTTGATCTCCTCCCAATATTTTTTGTCTTTAGGAGCGTCTTTGGTTGTGATGTCAGACGGATCCTCGCCAGTCATAGCTGAAAGGAATATTGCATTGTCTATTACATTTCTTGTCATCGGGCCAGGAGTATCTAAGGTACTAGAAATGGGAACAATGCCTGTTCTACTTAACAAACCAATTGTGGGTTTTAAACCTACAATAGAATTTTGGCTGGAAGGAGAAATGATGGAACCTGAGGTTTCTGTTCCAATCGCTGCGACTGCATAATTAGCGGCCATGGTTGTACCGCTACCTGCACTTGAACCACCTGTTTCAAAAATACCTCGTCCATAAGGATTTAAAGTTTGACCTCCGATTGCACTATATCCAAGTGGGCATCCATTGCAAAAATAATATGCCCATTCACTTAAATTTGCTTTTCCTAAAATGATTCCTCCATTTGCCTTTATTCTTTCTACTATAAATGAATCATCAGTTTTATTGTTGATTAAAGCATGAGCACCGGCGGTGGTGTTCATTCCTAAAGTATTGATATTATCTTTTAGAATCACAGGTAGTCCATAAATTGGATGATCTCCTTCTGATTTATTTTTATCTTTTTCCTTGGCTTCGGCTACTGCATTTGGATTGATAGCAATAATGGAATGGAGACTTTTATCTTTATCGTTTTCAAATTTTACAATCCGATACAAATACCATTGGGTGACTTTTTCATAAGTCAATTTTCCAGATTGGATATGTGATTGTATTGTTGGAATATCTTGTTCGAAGATAAATGGTTTTAGGTTTTGATAATCTTCTTCAGTAAAATTTGGAATTTGGTTTTCTACATTTTTCCAAATATCATTTTTATCTAAATATTTTGATTGGATTAGTTTGTATTGCATTCGATTGTTTTCATGTTCAGCATTTTTGGCGAGTTCTGCTGATTCATCATATGGAGCCCATTTTGGAAATTCCATTTTTGGTTTTTCTTTACATGAAAATAGGAATACGATGAGGAGAGAGAAAAAGATGATTTTCTTCATGATGGTAATTTTCGTTTGTTTTAGATAGGAAATATAAGGAAGATGTAGGGGAAAAGGAAATTACTTATGTCCGATTACTTAATACTACTTTGTCACTTTAAATTAAAGCCTGAAAGGCTGCAACATATTAGCACAGGGCAACGCCCTGTGGATAATAATAAAATGTTTTTTAGCCCTGAAGGGGCGAGATATTTCGCCCCTTCAGGGCTGAATCTAGTTTTTTAAGTTACACAGGGCGTTGCCCTGTGCTAATATGTTGCAGCCTTTCAGGCTTTAATTTAAAGTGACAAAGTAGTATTAATAACCATTCAAAGTAGCATAGCGGTCAAAATGATAATTTGCATCACCAAAAGTTTTTTGTGCAACACGAGCTCTTTTTAGGAAAAAACCAATTTCTTCATCATCTGTCATTCCAATTCCTCCAAACATTTGGATACCTTCATTCGTCACAAGTTGAAGCGTCTCACTTACTTTAGCTTTTGTCATACTTGCAAGCACGGGAAGACTTTTTGGATTAGAATCAATAGCCTGAAGGGATTTTATAACAAGAGATTTACATAATTCAATTTCTCCAAACATGACAGCACCTCTATGTTGTAAAGCCTGAAAACTACCAATGGTTACTCCAAATTGTTTTCGTTCTTTTAAGTAAGTCATTGTTCTTTCAAATGCTTCTAGCATAGAACCAAGCATCTCTGCTGATAAACCAATTCTTGCGATGTCGAGAACTTTATCAACTATTGCACCAGCCTTGCCTTCTTCTCCTAACAATACTTTTGCAGAAACTTCTACATTGTTGAATTCTATGATTGCAGCATTTCTACTATCCATCATTATGGTTCTTTTAGTCGTAATTCCAGAAGCAGTTGCATCTACGATAAATAAACTTAAACCATTTTTATCATGTTGTTCGCCAGAAGTTCTAGCAAGGACAATGACTTGATTTGCTACATGTCCATCAAGTACAAAAACCTTTTTTCCATTTAAAATATATCCTTCACCAGTTTTATTTGCAGTAGTGGAAATATTAAAAGGTTGGTGATGATTACTTTCATCAATTGCCATGGTAATCATGGTCTCTCCAGCAGCAATGGCAGGAAGAATGGTTGCTTTTTGAGTTTCATCACCTGCGAGCATCACGGCAGTTGTTCCTAGTAAAACGGTGGAAACTAGGGGAGAAGCGGTTAAAGTTTTACCTGTCTCCTCCAAGATTTGACCTAAACCTACATAGCCAAAATTCAACCCTCCATACTCTTCGGGAATGGTTAAACTTGCCCAACCCATTTCTGCCATTTCCTTCCAGACCGTTGGATCAAATCCAGTTTTATCCTTGTCATCTCTCAAGCGACGTAATTGCGAAATTGGAGCACGATTATTTAAATATTCTTTTGCTGAATTTTTCAGCATTACTTGTTCTTCATTTATAATTAAAGCCATTGTTTGATTTTAATTGGCCTCGAAATTTCGAGGTGATTGTTTAATTAATAAAACGTCGTTCTTACCTAGAAGGTAATCCTAAAATATGTTTTGCAACAATATTTAATTGAACCTCCGAAGTACCACCTTCAATAGAATTACCTTTGGAGCGAAGGAAAGATTTAGACAATTGTCCATTGTTGAATTCTTCTCCTTCCCATGCTAATCCGTCATATCCTCCAATCGCTAATAGCAATTCAAGTCTTGATTTATTTAATTCAGTTCCATAATATTTAAAGAATGAGGAAACTGCTCCAAGAGATTGTCCGGCTTTAAATTCATCCATTGCTCTTCGTAAGGTAAGATCAAAAGCTGCTTTGTTGATTGACCATTTTGCAACATCCGATCGAACGAAAGAATCATTTAATTTGCCATCCTTCATTCCTATGGATTCAATTGCCGATTGATGTAATGGGGCAGTTGTAGAAGAATTTCCCATTGCGCTAATCATTTCTCGCTCATGTGTCAAAAGATATTTTGCAATCGTCCAACCTCGATTTAATTCACCTAATAAATTCTCTTTAGGTACTTTTACATTATCCATAAACGTTTCGCAAAATGGAGATTTCCCACTTATCAATTTGATAGGTTGAGTGGAAACACCTTCAGTTTCCATATCAAAAAGTACAAAGCTAATTCCACCTTGTTTTTGTTCGAAGTCAGTTCTGACCAAACAGAATATCCAATCTGCCTTGTCGGCATAGGAAGTCCAAACCTTTTGCCCATTTAATACAAAATGATCGCCTTTGTCTTCTGCTCTTGTTTGAAGGCTTGCTAAATCGGAACCGGCATTTGGCTCACTATAACCTTGGCACCATCTGATTTCTCCAGAAACGATTTTAGTAAGGTGTTCCTTCTTCTGTTCCTCTGTTCCATATTTTAATAAAGCAGGTCCTAACATTGAAATTCCGAAACTAAATAAAGGAACGCGACATCCCAATTTTTTCATTTCTGTTAAAAGGATTTTATTCTTAGCTTTACTTAATCCTCCTCCGCCATATTCTTTTGGCCAATGAGGAACAATCCAGTTTTTAGCTTTCATTGCCTCAAACCATTTTTTCTGATCTTCACTTTTAAAAACGGCATTGCGTCCTCCCCAATAATAATCAGAATCATCCTTCAACGGCTGTCGCATACTTTCTGGACAATTTTCTTTTAACCAACTAGCTACTTCTTTTCTAAAATCTTCTAAGCTAGTTTCATTTGTTGAATCAATTGTTTCCATATTCAATTTAATATTTTGAAAATTATTTTTAGTTTTTAATTTCTCTCAAGATATTTCTTCATTTTCATTTTGTAATTAAACTAGGGTAATAACTAATTTCTTGAATCACAAAATTTATTTGAACCACAAAAGGCACACAAAAGAAAAATAGGTGTGAGAACTTTTGTGTTTATTTTGTGCCTTTGTGGTTCAAATAGAAATTGTGGTTCAAATCAAATTGATAAGTAAATCTCTTTTTTAATCAATAGTTATTAATTTTATTTTCATTACCGTACACTTTTTGATTTTGGGAAATTCAAATTTTTTATAAGTCCCAGAGAGACGAAATATGGGTAGATAATTTATAAAAAGTAATAAATCCAGTCCCAGAGGGACGGCATATAATTTCAAAAATAGTAGTCTTATTTATATGCCTTCCCTCTGGGACTTTGAATAAATATTTTCCTAGGGTTTTTTCTACCGATATTTCGTCCCTCTGGGACTTGTAAAATAAATGATACTTACAAAAACTAAAAGTGTACGGCAATGAAATTTTATTAAAAATACAAGTAAAATGAAATGTGACTTTTGCGAAATTCTAAAAAATAATGATTACGAATTATACCAAGATGAATGGATTACTGTTCTCATGGATTATGATCCTATTTCAAAAGGACATATTTTAATTTTACCCAATGACCATTACAAAGACATAGACGAAATCCCCGAAACTATTCTTTTACATATTTTTAATTTTGCAAAATTGTATGTAAAAATCTTGAAAAAAAGATTTCATCCACCAGGTTATTCAATGATGCAAAATGGAGGAGTTTACAATGATATCGATCATTTTCATTTACATGTTTTTCCTAGATATACTAAAGAAGATTTCGGTTGGACTTATAATGAAGATGTGGATGAAGAGGCTAAAAGTTTTCTAAAATAAAGCAAATATTGAAAGAAGGTTTAGATATTGAATTGAAAAAATAAAAGACATTTTTATTCTAATAAATCTATCAAATGTTATTTAAACAAAAGTAACCATATCTTTATCTAAGTGAGGTAATTCATTGAAACTCAATAAGTTGAATTGATTTTTTGAAAAAAGAAAACTTGAAAACGAAGTATTACGAACTGAAAAATTCATAGTAGAAACCATCTTTTCATCTTGAATATTTAGTGCTTCTGCTGTGATGGCTGAAATCGTTCCACCCGATGTAAAAGATGCAATAGTTTCTCCTCTCTCCGTGTTTTCCAAAATGGTATTTAATCCATTTTTTACAGCTACTCGAAACTCAGCCCAAGATTGTACTTCAGGTACATTGATCTTTCCGAGAGACCATTCATCCATAAAATATTGAAAAGTTAATAAGGAGTTACGCTTCATTAATTTTGGATTCTCTTCAATTTCAGCATACCATTTTTTTATTTGAGAATTGTTATCTATGAGTGTTGGTAGGATTTTTCGCATTGCTGCAGGGCCTCGATGTTCTCGTAAACCTTCTACTGAAATGGGATTTGGAAATGTCTTGTTATTTTTTTTAAAAATGTCTGCAATGATTTGAAAAGTATGTTTTTGTCGTTCCAATGGTCCAACAAAAATTTTGTCAAAATGATAATTTTCTTGAACTAAATATCTCCCAAGAATTGCAGATTGCTCTTCACCCTTAGGTGAAAGTTGATCATAATTATCAGCCCCATAGGATGCTTGTGCATGGCGAAAAAAATAGAGTTTACTCATGGATTAATTTTGATTTAGATTCAAAATAATTTTTCTATTCGGTTTTTTTGAATGGCTTGCCATGCCATCATACAAAATAAACGAGTAGCTTGATTTAACTGAGCAAAACGTTTATCAGAAGTTAGACCTTTGTGATATCGATAATAAATTTGTTGCACAATTACTGCAATTTTGAATAGGCCAAAAGCATAATAAAAAACTAAATTATTTATAGGGCGCCCACTTTTTTTAGCATAAGCTTCTACTAGTTCATTCCGACTAGGATTGCCTTCCATGGTGGTTGGAGAGGGCCAGCCATTCACAATAATATCTGCATCACTTGCCATAGACCAATAGGCAATAGAAGTTCCTAAGTCCATCAAAGGATCGCCAAGCGTACACATTTCCCAATCCAAAACTGCACTTACTTCCTTCCAAGTATCATCTTTAAAAACAACATTGTCATATTTATAATCATTATGAATCAAGCTATGATGATATTCTTTAGGTTGATTGGCTACCAGCCATTCCATAACTTTTAACGCTTCTGGAATGTCATCTGTAGAAGCTTTAATATATTGTTTTCCCCAATTAGTGACTTGACGCTCCACATATCCATTAGGTCGCCCAAGGTCTTCAAGTCCAATAGCTTTATAATCAATCTGATGTAATTCAACAAAAGTATCTAACCAACTATTAGCAATGATCGGAAATTCTGAAGGTGAAACTTGTCTTTTTTTAGCTTCTCTAGCAGAAAGAATGATTCCTTCTATTTTTTCCATGACATAAAACTGCGCACCGATAATTTCAGCATCATCAGTAAAAGTATACACTTTTGGAACTTTTGTAAATGTCTTGTTAAGGCCAGATAGTACTTTGTATTCTCTACCCATATCATGACCTCTTTTGACTGCTCCCACAGGAGGCCGACGAAGGACATATTCTTTATTTTCTATTTGTAAAAGATAGGTGAGGTTTGAAAATCCAGTTGCGAATTGAGATACTTCCCAATCGCTATTTACATTTTCAATGAGGTTGTTTTTATGAAGAAATTCTTTAAGATTTACTTCATTTAATTCCTCTCCTTTACGTACATTTTGAGCCATGATAATTAATTTTTGGAGGTATGATTTCTTTCCTTAAAAAGAACCACCGTTAGCATGTAGAGTATGTCCATTGATAAAACCAGCTTCTTTGGAGGCAAGAAACATGTAGGCATATCCCATATCTTCGACTGTCCCTATTCTTCTAACAGGAATAGATGCAATTCCTGCATTAATCACTTCTTCCGGCATGCTATCAGTCATAGCAGTTTTTATAAATCCTGGAGCAACCGCATTGGCAGTAATACCATATTTACCAACTTCTTTGGCCAAAGCTTTTGTGAAACCCATAATTCCAGCTTTTGTCGCCGCATAATTGGTTTGTCCAAAAGCTCCGAGTGTACCATTAATTGAAGATGCTGAAACGATTCTTCCGTAACCCGCTTGGCGCATAAAAGGAAGAACTGCTTTGGTCGCATTGTAGGTACCAGTTAAGTTTACATTAATTACGCTGTCCCATTCATTATCACTCATTTTCATGATAGACCGATCTCTAATTATCCCAGCATTATTTATTAAAATATCAATTTTTCCATGTTGGTCAAATGCATCTTGAGCTGCCGCCATTACATCTTCTCTATCCGTAATATCTGTTTTTCTAAAAGAAATGGAATATCCTTTTGCAGCTAATTCTTCAGCCGTTTGTTGGCCTTCATCTACCATGTCCCAGGAAACAACAGTAGCCCCATGACTACAAAACACTTCGCAGATTCCTACACCTATTCCTCGCGCGCCACCTGTAATAATTGCTATTTGTCCTTCTAATCTTTTCATAAGTTGATTGAGTTTTTGAATAATAAAAAATGCAAGGTAAAAATTTAATATGAGTGGTAAGATTTTCTAAAAGGGATTTAATTTTGAGGAGTGAGAAATTATAAAAGTTTAATGAAATGGAATATTCTAATTTTATTCATAATGCTTTCCATATTCATGAAGTGTTTTTAATTTTCCTTGTTTATTTAATTTTGAAAAATCCCAAAGGGTTCTGATGGCTTCTTCTGCTTCGTAAGTTAAGTACATTACATAACCACCTTGTCCTTCGCCAACAATAAAATAATTTCCAAAATCTTGATATTCATTAAAGGTAAGATCATTGTATAATTTGAAAATAATTCCATTCATCCACCCTGGAGAATCATTTCTAATTTTCCAAAAATATTGTTGACCGTCATATAAAAATGAGATATTAAATAAAGATGTTTCAACATCATAAGATTCTTCCCATTGAGAAAATGAAAGATTCGTCGTTCTCATTTGATGAAGTCGGTTTACATAACTAAAATAATTTACCTCATCTTGTTCTCCATCAAAAAACCAAATGTCATGTGATAAATAAATATAATTAAATTTTTCCTCTGGCTTTTGAGGAAGATTCAAAACACTACCCCATAAACCGAGAACCCAATAGGCTAATTTATTGATTGTAAGTTCATTGTTAAATAGTTCATCAGCGACATAGGATTGATTTAATTTGTCCGCAATTTCTTCAAATGTAAAATCGCATTTTAATCCATACTGATTATAGGTGAATTCAATTATTTTATATTTTTCTTCAAAACGAAATGCATTAATTGTTGTATCTGTAGGATTAGATGTTAATATAGAACTCCAATATTTTAAATCTGATGAAGGTGTTTTTGCTCTTTCCATATTGAAAAATTTAAAAATAAATGGTTTGTATTCCAACTTCAAATCTACGATCTCATTTTAAAGTAAACTATTAGGGTGCAAAAAAAATGGTATTTTTGTTTTATAAAAATAAAAACATGACTCATCCAATTTATGAAACTTACCAACCTGGTGCACAAGTGGTCTTTCCTCCAGAGGATATGGATTACGGAGATCGTCAAGCAGGGGTGATGGATATTGCTGGAAATTATTGGTGGATTTCGAAGCGACTGGTAAAAAGCGGTTATGAAGAAGAATAGGAATGGGAAGAAGGGAAGACGGATTTATGATTTACGATTTGAGAAGTTTGACGAAATAATTGTGAGTCAAAAGTATTTGATAAATAGAGTTAATTCTGAATGATAAATTTTGAATTTTGAATGAGTCGAAAACCTTGTATTTACTAGGTTTTGAAATTCTCTATATAATTCTATTTAGAATAATCTCTAATGTCCATTCTTGAAATAGATTGACCATTTTTTGAGTTTAAAAAATCATACAAAAATAACCTAGAGTTTTATTTTTAATTCATCTAAACTAATTCTATAAATATTTCCAAAACCATTATTTGGACTATTCGAAAGAGTTTTTAGTTCTTCAATATTTTTTATTTTAGAATCAGTTTTGTTTATTTTTTCACTTGTAAAATAAAAATTATTTCTTTCCCAATCTACAAAAGGACAATAGTCTAATTTGTCGGAATTGACTGCTCCACCTAAATTTTTTGCTTTCTTCCAATTTCCATTTTGATCTTTTACGCTGTAATATAAATCACCACCACCATAATCATCACGTCTTCCAAATGAGCTATAAATAATTAAATTTTCATCAGGATTGATATAGGCATTAAATTCAAATAAGGCAGTATTGATGGTTGTATCTAAAGGTATTGGATTTTGAAATTGACCATTTGAAAGTGTAGATTTAAAAATATCTTCTCGACCAATCCCATCTTTTCTAGTAGCTGTAAAATACAAATTCCCACTATTGCCTACGGATGGATAAAATTCATCTCCTTTGGTATTAATAATAGAATCTAACACGACTGGTGCACTCCAGCTTTTACCATTTTTATCGGAGTACCAAATATTATAATCGCTTCTGGTGGAATCGTTTGGAAGAGGTCTATTGGATGCAAAATATAATCTGTTGGAATTAGGAGCGAAGAAAGGTTCGATATCTTGATACCTTCCTGAAATATTTAAAATTTCTGGTTCACTCCATTGATCTCCATGTTTTTTAACAACGACTAAACATCTTTTATTTTGTTTAAAATCGCCAAGTGTATATACTATTTCGTCTCCTTTTGGAGAAATTGCAATATCTCTTTCATACAGAGCAGTAGCAATAAAACCTTCTCCAAATAATTCAACTTTATCAGGTGACTGACTGAGATGTAAATTTTTATTTGTTGAATCTGTAGGTGAGTCGCAATAGGAGAATAAAAATAAAAACAATGTAATTACAAAAAAAAGTATTGATCGTTTCATAAAGCAATTGGGTTGGTTTTTCTTATGAAATTAATGACTTAGATTGCAATTACAAGGTTGCATACCAGATAGATTTAATTATCCTACGGCATCTTGATCTAGCCACCATTGGGCAGATTCAATATAAGTCGTGGGATATTTTTTAAAGCCTCCTTTTTGATTGAAAATTTCGTCAAGAACAGGTTTCTTTGAAGCACCAGTTACCAAAAAATGGATTTGTTTTGCGGCATTAATTACATTTCCAGTAATGGTAATTCTTTGTTGACCAGATTCAGGATGAGTAGCAACACCACAAGTTTCCTTTGAGTTTAACAATTCCATTTGGTGAGGAAAAATAGAAGCGGTATGTCCATCTCCACCCATTCCCAAAATGATTAAATCAAAAATCGGAATACCATCTTTAAGTTTAAGATTCCATTCGATTCTCTTACCATAGCGATCTGCTTCTTTCGTAGGATCATTTTCTCCAAGCACTCGATGAATATTTGAGATGGGAATATTGATATGTTGAATTAAATGAGTGTTCGTCATTTTATAATTACTATCCTCATGATCTGGTGGAACGCAACGTTCATCGCCCCAATACAAATGTACTTTTTGCCAGTCAATTTTATCTGAATACTCTTTTGCTAAATAGTCAAATAAAATCTTTGGAGTACTTCCACCAGAAAGTGCAATATGAAAAGATTCAGATTTTTTAATTTCTTCGTAAAGGTATTTTGCAAATGCTTTGGCGACCTCTTCTTTATTCTTAAATATATTTTTTTGCTTCAAAATCTTGGTTTAAGTAAGTAATTGAAATATTCTAAGTGAGATAAAATGTATTTTTTTAACTGAATTCGGCCAAAAAAACAAAAATAATAAAAAATTTGAGGTAGAAATGATGAAAATTTAACTAACTGATAATCAATGTGTTATGTGATTTGGTTTTGTCTAAATGTCCTGATTGATAAATTAGGACGTCCGAATATATCAATTCGGACGATTTTTGCCTAATAGTGACTTATGTTTGTTTCGACCTTTTATTAAACACCAAATTATTTTGAAAAAAACAAACTATTCTATTGATCCAAATTTACTAATCATGCAAACTATTCCCTATATCAATTGGATTATTGAAAAACACTATTTTCAGTACGATGAAGATAGAAAGCGTAACATTTCCATTTTTATTATCCTTGACCTGATGATGATTTTCGTTATGGGGAGTTGGGCGATAGGATTTTGGATATTAGAAATGAGAGAAATGTTTTGGGTGGATTTAGTTATTTGGTTAGGATTCGTAGGGCTATTTATTGGGACAGCTCGATATGGAATGTCATTTAAATTTGGTCGGTTTTCCATGCTTACTTTAGGTTGTTTGATAACAGCTATTCCATCCATGTTTTATGGGTTGGATACTATTGTTACTTTGCATTTAGTGTTTGTACCATTCGCCACTATTTTGTTATTTTCTAGAAGAGAAAAGAAGCAATTTATGATGTATATGGGTGGGATTATTATAGTTTTTTTAACGGTTATTTTTTGGAATTTAAACTATGGTGCAACATATGTAGTCCCTGTTGATACCTTTCGAATTTTTAATATAATTGTTGCCTTGGACAGTATGTTTATCTCCTTATATTTTGCTTATTTCTTTTTTACAGAAAATACACAATACAAATCCTTATTAGCTAGCGAAAGAGAAAAATCTGATCACCTATTGTTAAGTATTTTTCCAGAAACTATTGCTGATAAATTACGGAACAGCCACCAATCTGTGGCAGATAGTTTTGACAATGTAACGATCTTATTTGCTGATATTGTTGGGTTTACTCAATATGCCAATAAAATGTCCCCTAGTGAATTGGTGGGAATGCTGGATGAAATTTTTAGTGAGTTTGATGCTTTGGTTGATAAATATGAAATTGAAAAAATTAAGACCATTGGAGATGCATATATGGCAGTTGGAGGCCTACCTGTTCCTGACGAGAAACATTGCCACAATATTGCCAACATGGCAATTGAGATCAATCAAATCATCAAAGAAAAATATGCAGAAAAATATGATTTGAAGTTAAGAATTGGAATTCATACAGGTAAGGCTGTAGCGGGTGTGATTGGAAACAAAAAATTCTCCTACGATCTATGGGGAGATTCTGTAAATATTGCAAGTCGTTTTGAAGCAAGTGGACACCCTGAAAAAATCCATATTACTGAAGCCGTAAAAAACACTCTAGGTGATGATTTTATATATGAAGATTGTGGAGAGATTATGATAAAAGGAAAAGGTATTATGAAGTCTTATTTTTTAAATGGGAAAAAAAATAAAATAGCAGATTCAAAATGGACTGTGGATAATAACGGACAATTGATTATTGCAGATGAATTCTAAAATCACTCTAGTTATGCAAAGAATGAAATTCCTATTAGCTTTTATTTTACCTATAGCATCTATCTATGGTTTTATTTATGATGGATGGCATTGTCTGGTGCCGTTAGTTATTATTTTTATTGTTTTTCCTGTATTAGAATTATTGCTTCCATTGGACATAGCAAATCTAGAAGAAAAGATGGAAGCTGATGAAAAAAATGCCAAATTTTATGATTGGTTACTTTATATAGCTGTGCCGATTTACCTATTTACATTTGTTTATTTTTTTATAACAATCTCAAATACACCTTTTTGGACTTTTGAATTTTGGTGCAGAGTGATTTCTATGGGATTAATATGTGGAATTTTTGGTTTTAATATAGGTCATGAATTAAGTCATCGAACGAATAGCCCTATAGAATTATTTTTAGGTCAAATTCAACTCTTGTCGGTATTGAATTTACACTTTATCCCATATCATAATGGAGGTCACCATCGAAATGTAGGTAAACCGAATGACCCATCAACTGCTGCAAAAAATGAGTTATTATTTACGTTTTGGTTTAGGTCTCAGATAGGTGGATATTTACAAGCATGGAAAGTAGAAAACCAAAAAACTCAACACCAAGGATACTCAATTTATTCCTTGCACAATCAAATGGTAAGGTATACAATCGTTACATTGACCTATTTGACTTGCCTTTATTTTTGTATTGGTTCAGCTTTATTTTTTGTTTATTTATTGGTAGTGCTGATTAGTATTATTCTTTTGGAAACGATAAACTATATTGAACATTATGGATTGGTTAGAGAACAAAATGAAAAAGGAATCTACGAACCTGTAAGACATCATCATTCTTGGAATTCGGATCATATTTTTGGGCGAGCATTGATGTTTAATTTATCAAGACACTCCGACCATCACTATAATGGAAGTATTAAATATCAAGCATTAAAATCTTTGCCTAATACGCCTCAAATGCCAACTGGTTATCCGGGGATGGTCGTATTGGCATTTTTTCCACCACTATGGTTTAAAGTAATGAATCCAAGGTTGGAAAAAACGAATCAGAAATTAAAAGTATCTTTATCTTGATAGCTATTTTTGTTTTAAATATTTCAAACTTCTTTTGAAATCAGATTTAAAATTTTTTGATAAATAATCAACCCAATCAGGAATATCATGATGTCCTTTTCGTATTTCAATTTCTGCCATAGCATGAGCAGTAACTTGTTGCGGTAAATATCCTTGGGATGAAGTTGACCAGCCTCCCCAGCCATCTCCTGATTGCCATTGTTGAAAAGAGAACTTGGTATTTCCAATAAAAATTCCAAAGCCATATGCAATGGATAATAAGTCGGTTAACCATTCATTTTCTTCTCCTTCAATATAAAAATCATTTTGTCCCATTAAGACAAAATGGCTGAGTTCATGTGCAAGAGTGGCAATTAAAGAATTAGGCCTTTTTAATTGTTGGACTTCTATCCAAATCTGAAATTCACCTCCTCCTTGTATATAAAGTCCAGCAGTTCCAATACCTTTTTCTTTTTGAGTAATTGTACCTCTATCCAATTCTAGTGCTTCTTCACTATAAAAATCAAGTTTAATATTTTCAATATTTATTTTAAAATATTCTGCAATCTTTTGAAGAACAAAATCTGCATCTTCTTCTTTGCCACTAAAATTCCAATTAAAAAAAAAATTGGTTGGTTCAATAGTTAGTTGTTTTTTGATATTTACTACATTGGAATTAATCCAATCCAATCTAGTTTCAATCCATTCTCTATCCTCAATAGTAATAGGGCATTTTACTTTTCTATTCCAGAACATATTTTGTTTGCTTATTTGAAAAATAAATCTAACCTTGATTGTTACTTACAATTCGGAAAAACTTCCATCTGTCGTCAAGTCTCTACATGGATTTCTCCAAGTTACATCATCCGATTCAATCAATTTTGAAACGACAGCGGGCCCCCAAGTACCAGCTGGGTAACCATACACTTTTATCTTTGGATTGTTCTTCCATGCATTTATTATTGGTTCTACAAAACGCCATGCTTCCTCGACAGAATCGCCACGTGCATATAATGTTGCATCACCTTTGATTACATCTAACAATAGTCTTTCATATGCCGCAGGAACATGTGCATTGGTTAAGTCTGAATAGTGAAAATCCATTCCCACATCTTTCACTTCAAAACCTGCTCCAGGTACTTTCATTCCAAATTTTAGCAATAATCCTTCATCGGGTTGAATCCGAATAATCAATTGATTATTATCATTATATACCATGTCCTCTTTTCTAAATAAAGCATGTGGAGGATCTTTAAATGTAATGACCACCTCCGTTACTTTGGTAGGCAAGGCTTTCCCTGAACGAACATAAAAAGGAACACCTGCCCATCGCCAATTATCGATGTAAAACTTTAAGGCAATAAACGTGGCGGTTCTAGAATCATCTGGAACACCTTCTTCTTGACGGTATCCCTTAATTTGTTTTTTATCAATTATAGAACTTGTGTACTGGCCACGAATTACCTGCTTAGAAACATCTTCCTCTTTGATTGGGCGAATGGATTGTAACAATTTTAATTTTTCATTTCGGATCGCATTGGCTTCCGCTGAGATAGGTGGTTCCATAGCAAGGTGAGCTACGATTTGCATCAAATGGTTTTGAAACATATCTCGCAATGCACCAGATTTATCATAGTAACCACCTCGGCTTCCAACAGTTAGATTTTCGGCATTTGTGATTTGAACATGTTGGATATAGTTCCGATTCCAAAGTGGTTCAAAAATTCCATTTGCAAATCGAGTCACCAAAAGATTTTGTACAGTTTCTTTTCCTAGGTAGTGATCAATTCTATAAATTTGATCTTCATTAAAGTATTTTTTTATGTCTTTATTTAAAGCCATCGCAGTTTCCAAATCATAGCCAAATGGTTTTTCAATTACCAACCTTTTCCAACCCTCTTGTTCAGAATTAAGATCATGAGCAGCAAGGCAGGCAGGAATGGTTTTATATAAAAAGGGAGGAGTAGAAAGGTAATAAATATAATTACCTCCAATATTAAATTGCTTATCCATTTTTGCCAATTGTGTTTTCACTTTTCCATAATCTTTCGTTTCTGAAGTTTGGATAGCAATATAGGATAACCGCTCTGCGAAATCTTTTTGAATGTCTTCTTCTTGATCTTCTAAGTTAATAAACTCACTTTCGAAAAATACTTTTTTTCGAAAATCAGGATCGGAATAACTGGATCGACTTACTCCTAAGACTGCAAAATTTTCAGGTAAATATTTTCCTTTGTACAATTCATAAATTGCAGGTATCAACTTACGTACTGCCAAGTCTCCTGATGCTCCAAAAATTACAAAAATTACTCCGTCCATATTATTGTTAAATTGAAAGTGATCGAATCTCGTATCTTAACCACAAAAGTTGCAAAAGGTTTAGGTCTTGTTTTACTCTACTCGATGGTTTTCATATGTCGTCCCTCTGGGACTCGAATGAATTAATTTGATGTTTTATCTACCGATATTTCGTCCCTCTGGGACTTTTGAAATGGAGAAAGTCCCAGAGGGACGAAATATCGGTAGATATAATAATTCAAAAATTGGTTTCAAAGTCCCAGAGGGACGGCATATGAAAAACCATCGGGTAGAGTAGTCTTGTTTTGTGATTCTTAGATAATTAAAAACCAAAGAAACAAAAAAAATCATAAAACTATGTGTAAAACCTTTTATGCCTTTTGTGGTTAAAAAATTCAAAAGTTGATTAATATTGCAATTCTTTTTAAACCTATAAATCTTTCATCACATGAGTAAAAAACAATTATACGATTTTGGAATGGTAGGACTAGGAGTTATGGGGCGAAATTTTTTATTAAATGTCGCGGACAATGGTTTTTCTGTAGCTGGACTAGATACCAATAAAGACCATGCAAAAGCATTAGAAGCGGAAGCGGAAGGGAAACTAGCTATGGGTACAACAGATATGAAAACCTTTGTTGCTTCTTTAAAAACTCCTCGTAAAATAATGTTGCTTGTCCCTGCTGGAAAAGTAGTAGATATTGTAATTGATGGATTATTAAAGCATGTGGAAAAAGGCGACTTGATTATTGATGGAGGAAATTCTTTTTTCGAAGATACGGACCGAAGGCTAGCCTATTTAAAAGAAAAGAAAGTTGAATTTTTAGGAGTAGGTGTTTCAGGTGGTGCAAAAGGTGCAAGATTTGGCCCAAGTATTATGCCTGGAGGTTCTAAGAAAGCTTACAATAAAGTAAAGAAAATCTTGGAAGCTGTGTCTGCCAAAGTGAATGACGAACCATGTGTAGCTTTTATGGGAAAAGGTTCGGCGGGTAATTATGTTAAAATGGTTCACAATGGTATCGAATATGCCATGATGCAATTGCTGGCAGAGAGTTATGATATTTTAAAAAATATTGGAGGCCTGAATAATGAAGAATTACATCAAGCCTATAAAAAATATAATCGAGGTAAATTAAAATCTTTTTTAGTTGAAATTACCGCTTCTATTTTTACTCAAAAAGATGAAATCGGAAACGGGATGTTGATTGATAAAATACTCGATAAAGCTAAGCAGAAAGGAACTGGAAAATGGACATCGCAAAATGCAATGGATTTTGGAATCCCTGTTCCAACCATCGATGCCGCAGTTACCATGCGTGGTATTTCTTCTCAAAAAAGCGAGAGAGTTGCTGCTTCTAAAATACTAAAAATAAGAGGTGTTAAATCAAAAGTAGAGAAAGCTAAATTGGTAAAAGAAGTAGGTAATGCCTTGTTTTTTGCTTTTATAACAGCATATTCGCAAGGTATGGCTTTGTTAGTAGACGCATCGAAGGAAAAGGGTTTTGGCCTTGATATGGAAGCAACTGCCAGAATTTGGAGAGGTGGTTGTATTATACGAGCAGCCTTGTTGGAAGACATTCGGAAAGCTTATTCTTCTAATTCAGATTTGCCTAATTTGATGGTGGATAAAACTTTTGCGAAGCATCTTAAAACTACAAATAGCTCAATTCGATCAATGATAAAAAGAGGAATTGATGCTGGAATTCCTACTTTAGCTTTTTCTGCATCTTTGGCTTATTTTGATGCTTATCGTGATGGACGTTTGCCTTTAAATCTGACTCAAGCACAAAGAGATCATTTTGGTTCACATACTTATGAGCGAATAGATAAGGATGGAATTTTCCATACGGAATGGAGCTAATGAATGAGAAAAAGGGAACAATAGAACAAGAAACTTCTTCTTTCGAAATTCCTTAGCGCAGCGTTCTATTGTTCTATTGTTCCCTTTTTTCCAACCATGATTTCTTCGATCTTCCCAGCAACTTCAAGCCCCGCATTTCTTCCAGTATCTTCTAGCAATACTTTTTTATTCTTTTTATCAAAAAGCAAAACATCAATTTTGGCAGTCATACTTTCTTCGATTCTGCCATCCATAAATCCAGCGATAGGAGATGCTAATTGTGTTGTCGCTTCCCGATGAGCAAGGATTTCCAATCGATGTTTTCTATTTTCCATAACCAATTCAACTTTCGATTCATCGGCAAAAGATTTTCGGAGTCGTGTGAAATTATAAGTGGTAAATTCTATCAAGCGATCTCCTAACCAAACTCCTGCAATAAAACCTACGAATGAAGTTCCTATCCAAGGAATTTTTGCAACCGAAGCTTTTAATGAAATTCCAGGTTGGCTAAAGTGATTGCTCTGCATCCAAAAATAACCACTTGGAAATGAGCGTCCCCAATCCTTTTCCATATAACCTTTACCATTGGTGAAATCAATATTTTTGCCTTTAATTTTTAGACTGCCTTGAATCGTATGATCCATACTTAATATTCCATGGTAGCATTGCATGAAGGGGACAAATGAAAATGGTCCCATAATTCCTGGTGAATACCAAGTGCTTGGCCAAGAAACTTGATTGATGAATTCTAATTCGCCTTGAACAGAGGAAAGGTTTAATTGTATTTTATTTTTTGAAAAAAAACTATCTGCGAGTTCCACTTCGAAAACTCCGCCTTTGGGAATAAATTGTTTTGCTTCAAATTTATGATATTCAGCGGTTAAGTTTTTTGCCATCTAATACTTGAATGAACGCTTGTTTTTTTCCATTTTCATCCATCGCTATTCCTGGAATAAATGCAAAGGCATGATTTTCAGATTCATCCAATATTTTATAATACCATCCTTCAAAATATCTTTTGGTTTTTCCCCAACCATGATATTGTTCAGGATTGAAAAGAGCATTGATTTTATTATTGAGCATATGGTTTGTTTTCTAGGTTGTGTTTCAAATATATGGGAATAAAAATAAAACAGAGAATTTTGATAAAAATTGAGAGATGACCTCTAAAATAAAAAGCCCCGATTCAATGAATCGAGGCTGCCATAGGTCTTTATCTAAATTTTAAGTTCTTATTTATTTTTACCCGGTAAGGCTAGCTTATTAGCAGGAGCGCTTACAGGTGTCAATTTTTCTCTTTTATTCATAGGAACGTAACTTTTCTCATATCGAGTCCAAGGAGTTTTTTTATGTTGATTATCTGCAAAGTAACTTAGAATCATTTCCATTTTAGGAACTTTTAAATATCCTGGAATGGGTTGAATTAAGGATAAATCAGGATTTAAAAAAACTACCGTTGGGTAGGACATTTTGCCTTTTAATAAATCCGCAGCCAATTGATTATAGCCTCGATTACCACTTTTGATATATTTATATTTCTTATCATCAAGAGTGATTGTTTTTTTCTCTTCAGCATTAAACTTTACAGCGTAGAAATTATTATTGATGTAGGAAATAATATTTTTATCTTTAAAAGTCGTCTTATCCATTTTTTTACAATACCCACACCAATCTGTATATACATCAACAAAGACTTTTCTTTTTTCTTTTTTCAATGCTTCTTCGACTTCACTCCAAGTCATCCATTGAATATCATCGTTTGATTTTTTATCGACTTGAGCTAATAGATTTATGCTACTCAAAAAGGTCATTAAAATCAGTAAAAAGGGAATTAATCTATTTTTCATTATTGATTAGTATGTTTTGAGCAATTTGGTCAAATTTTTTTAATCAGATTGCTCGTGTTTATATCGTAACAAAATAACAAACTCATAACCACATTTTCAAACTTTCATGCATCCAAGTAAGGCAATTTAAAATAAATTTAACTTTATTTAACGCCTATAATGCTTTTCTCTCCTCAATTATCAAATTAAATATTTTCAAAAAATATTCCGTATTACTTAAATACATGATTTGAGACGGTGATTTTGGGAAAAGTGTCTAATCATTATGTTAAAAAAAAATAAAAATTGCATTTGGTGTTTTGAGACTTATAATTTGTTTTCTAGGTTCAATAACAAATAATACCTGCGTAACATTAGCAGGTAATTACAAATTTTTTAAGAAACTAAAACTAACAAACATTGGTTGTAGGGTGATATAAACAATATCAAAATGGAATTCAGAATAAACAATATTGATAATACACCGATTCACTCTATACCTTATAGACGAGTAAAACCAAGTCGATTTCAAATAGTAGGTGAAGACCCAATGGAACCTGCTCAATGGCCTGTTTTGCTAGGACAAGTTAATTTTCTACCTGAATCCTTAGATGCTTTGATTATTTCATCAGATTTACAAGGACATATCAATGTGGCGGTGAACTGAAACTAATTGGTGAAGGACTACCCGAAGAATTGGCTTTGTTTCTTCAAATCGATTTTCCCAAAATTAATTTAGATCGTGTAGGAATCATTCTTTGTGGCGATTTATTTGCGATGACACATCGACGAGGTGGAATAGGTGATGTGAGAAATGTTTGGTTAGAATTCAGGAAATATTTTAAATGGGTGGTTGGAGTGCCAGGGAATCATGATATGATTGGTACTGGAAATAGTAAAGTCGAGTCATTCCGATTGGAAAAAAAATATTAAATATTTAGAAAATCATCTTTGTAATATTTCAGGATTAAATATAAGTGGAGTAGGAGGGACAATTGGTTCACCCAAAAAAATGAATCGATGGAGCGAAGAAGAATTTCTAAAGGCGATTAAAAATCAATCCCTTAAAAATCCAAATTTTTTACTTTTACATCAAGGACCTGATTTTCCAAAAGATCAATTTTCTGGTACTTCTTCTGTAAGAGAATTGTTAGAAAAAAAGCCCTCCAACAGTTGTTTGTTTTGGACATGAACATTGGGCGGAACCTTTTAGAGAATTATCTAACGGAACTCAATTGTTAAATCTTGAGGCTAGAAGTGTACTTTTGATGCGAGAATAATTTTTTTATATAAAACTACTTTTAATAAAATTAATGAGACGATTTGCAATTTCTGATATTCATGGTTGTGCAAAAACATTTAAAGCACTCCTTAAAAAAATTGAATTTCCAAAACAGATATTTTATATCTTTTGGGAGATTATATTGATCGTGGTCCTGATAGTCGAGGAGTAATCGATCATATATGGAAATTACAAGAAGAAGGATTCAAAGTATATTGTCTGAAGGGAAACCATGAGGAAATGTTGATTGATGAAATTAAAGGTAGAAAAATATGGTATAAAGGAGAACCGGCTACTTTAAAAAGTTTTGGAGTAGAAAACAATTATGATATTCCAACACCTTATATTAAATGGATGCAAGAGTTGAAAAACTATATGGCATTGCAGATTATATTTTAGTACACGCAGGATTAAATTTTAGAATTGGATTTCCTTTGACTGATAAACGTGAAATGCTTTGGATTAGAAACTGGTATGATGATATAGATAAGGAATGGTTGGGTAAACGAATTATCGTTCATGGACATACTCCTACACCAAAAAAGATTATTAATGTTTTAGGAAAAGCAATAACTGCAAGTCAAGTCATTAATATAGATGCGGGTGTGTTTATGATAGAAATAATTTGGGGAATCTCTGTGCTTTTAATTTGGAAAGTAAAGAATTGATTTTTCAAGAGAATGTTGAAGGTTAAATATCGGAATAGTAATTTTTAAAGACTACCCATAATTTTACCTTTTTGAAAAATGGAATAATATATTTACACAGCGTTTTTTTTTATAAAACGTTTTTTTCAAAAAGAATAAAAAATATGAATACGAATAACGATGTTGTTGTGGCTAGTGCTATTTCCTTTTACATTAATTTTTTTCTCAAGTAACGGTAAGCGGAGAAGTAAAAGATAAAAATAATAATACTCCCATTAATTGGAGCAACCATCTTAATAAAAAATACATCGGATGGAATCTATAACTGATTTGGAAGGAAATTTTCCCTCGATATTCCCGCTAGTTACTCCACTATAACTATTCATTATACAGGATTCAAAAGTCAAGAAATTGCCATAGGTGCTTCCACTTTTTTCGATATAAAAATGGAAACGAAACCAATTGAAGAATTTAATGGTGGGGTGCTAAGGATGATAAATGTCTTTGCAGATGTTCCAATTAAAATCTCGATGCCAGCGCCTCTCATGCAACTGAATACTCAACAACTAGATCGAGATATTGATGTTGCGATTACTCCTGCACTTAATCGAGTTCCTGGAGTTTATATGCATTCAGGGGCGTTGAATACCAATAGAATTACAATTAGAGGTATCGGCAATCGATCCCTTTTTTCCACTACAAAAATTAGAGCTTATCTTGATGATATTCCTTTGACAACTGGCGATGGTGAGACGACTATTGAAGATATTGATCGCTCTGTTTTTGATAAGGTAGAAATATGGAAAGGGCCAACCGCAAGTATGTATGGAGCAGGATTGGGCGGAATGATTCATTTAAAAAACTAGAAATAATTCGACTTTTTTTCAAGAGAAATTATGTGTCTAATAAAACTACAATTGGATCATATGTCTACGAAGAAACTCTTCAGATATATATTTTACCAATAAAAAAAACACGGCTAGTTTTAATATCAATTACAATAATACTCATAGTGATGGTTATCGAGAAAATAATGAATATGACCGAAGTGGTTTAACTATTTGGAAAAATAAAAGCTGATAAAAAAATGTAACCACATTGTTAGCAAACTTTATCAACGTCAAAGCCTTTATTCCAAGTTCATTAAGTCAAAGTGATTTTGATGAAAATCCTCGAAAAGCAGCTTTCACTTGGGGTAAGGTAAAAGGTTTTGAAGATTATGAAAAACTATTGTTAGGAATTTCTCATAAAACAGAAATTACGGAATTGGTTGATTCTCGTTTAACTAATAGTACCAGTATTTTTGCCACTTTTAGAAATTCATATGAATCTCGTCCATTCAATATATTAGATGAAGGAAGCCAATCTTTAGGTTTTCGAACGTCCTTTAATTTAGATCAATTAGTTGATGAAGCGATGCGTCCCTTTCCAAATTTTATCTATCGGTGTGGAAGCTTTTCAAGAAAATTATAAATGGCAAACATTTGTTACCAATGATGGAGTACTTGGTAATGTTTTGAGCAATAATTTAGAAGAAAGAAGCTATATTAATTTGTTTGCACAATCCTATTTTGACTTTGGGAAAAATGGTCTTTGCTAGCTGGTCTAAATTTAAATCATACCAGTTATGATTATAAGGATCGATTTGCGGCGGATAGTATTGACTTATCTGGAGATTATTCTTTTGATTGGATCATGTCTCCAAGAGTAGGAGTGAGTTATAAAATCAAAAGAGACGTTGCGGTTTTTGGAACATTTAGCCATGGATTTTCTCCTCCAACCTTAGAAGAAACTTTGACACCTGATGGCGCAATCAACCCTGAAATTCAACCAGAACAAGGTTGGAATTTTGAAATAGGAAGTAGAGGAAAGGTTTTTAAAAAACTAATGTTGAGGTTACAGCGTATCAAATGCTAATTCGAGATTTGTTGTAGCGGAGCGAGTAGGGGCTGACCAATTTATAGGAGTGAATGCAGGGAAGACTCGACATCGTGGAGTAGAAGCTTATGCAAAATATCAATTTTTGTATTATGAAAATCGACTTTCCGCATTTATGAGCTACAGTTATAATGATTATAAATTTGTTGATTTTGTAAATGGAGATAATGATTATTCGGGAAATAAGTTAACAGGAACTGCTCCTCATAATTTGAATCTAGGGATTGATTGGAAATTAAAACAAGGTATATACGGAAACTTGAATTACCAGTTTGTAGATGCTTTTCCGATGCGTGATGATAATTCAATTGATTCAGAGGCCTATCAAGTTATGAATCTAAAAGTAGGTTATCAAAAACTATTTAAAGGAAAAATTCAATTAGATGTTTTTGCAGGTATCAGAAATATCTTAGATGAAAAGTATGCCTCAATGATTTTAATTAATGCCAGTAGTTTTGGCGGAAATCCTCCACGGTATTTTTATCCAGGGTTGCCTCGGAACTATTTTGGAGGAGTTAATTTGAAGTAGTATTTTTAAAATAATCAATCAAATATCAAGAGAAATATTAATTTCATTTTTCTATTTGAGTTAAAATACTAACTTAGTGGTGATTTAACACTAACTGTTGTTAAATTAAGAAATTATTAGATAGAAGAAATTAAGAAACAAAACGAAAAAAATGCAACTAATTACCTTTTTAGGATTTACTATTTTAGTAGTTACCTTTTTAGGATTTACTATTGTTAGTAGGTGTGATTGCCTACCTTTCCACTCGAAATACAAACGAGGATTCTTCTGATGGTTATTTTTTAGGAGGAAGAAGTTTAACCGCTGGAGTAATTGCTGGATCTTTGTTACTTACCAATTTATCTACTGAACAAATTGTTGGATTAAATGGACAAAGCATTTACTGAAGGAATTTTGGTAATGGCTTGGGAGACATTAGCTGCAATAGCAATGGGTGGTAACTGCAGTTTTTTTATTACCAAGATATTTAAAAGGAGGTTTGACTACTGTTCCTCAGTTTTTGGGAACTCGTTATGATAAAACCACAAAGACGATTGCCTCAGCATTATTTCTTTCAGGTTATGTAGTTGTTTTATTGCCAATCGTTTTATATTCAGGAGCGGTAGCGTTTAGTTCCATGTTTGATTTACCAACAGTTTTAGGTGTCACTAGAATTCAATCTATTTGGGCTGCAGTTTGGGGAATTGGAATTATTGGTTCTATCTATGCTGTCTTTGGAGGATTAAAAGCTGTGGCTGTTTTCTGATACGGTTAATGCAGTTGGTTTGTTGATTGGAGGAATCATGATTCCGATTTTTTGGTTTGGCTCATATTGGAGATGGAAGTGTGAGTGCAGGTTTTTCAGAATTGATGACCAGTAATCCTGAAAAATTTAATTCGATTGGAGATGTTGCTGCATCGGTTCCTTTTTCTACCATCTTTACTGGAATGATGTTGGTTCAGGTTTTTATATTGGGGAACGAATCAGGCGATTATTCAAAGGAGCATTCGGCAGCCAAAAATTTGGAAGAAGGACAAAAAGGATTAATCCTAGCAAGTTTTATAAAAATATTAGGACCACTTATTTTGGTTATTCCAGGTATGATTGCTTTTCATATTTTTGGAGATACTTTGGCAAAACCAGATGAGGCCTATCCTAGATTAGTGAGTGAAGTTTTACCTGCCTCTTTGGTTGGATTTTTTGCAGCAGTATTGTTTGGAGCAATTTTAAGTTCGTTTAATAGTGCTTTGAATAGTTCGGTGACTTTATTTGGAGTGATATTTATAAAGAATATTTTAATCAAGAAGCATCTGAAAAAACAAGTGGTAAAAGCTGGTAAAACGTTTGGAGTTATCTTGGCGATTTTGGCTATGTTTATCGCACCATTAATTGATAATGCACCTGATGGATTATTTGGATATTTGCAAGAGGTGAATGGTTGTTATAGTATTCCAATCTTGACTATTATCGTAGTTGGGTATTTGACAAAAAAAGTACCAGCCATTGCTGCGAAGATTGCTATAGCTTCAGGAGTTATTTTTTATTCAATTAGTCAATTTATTTTAAAACCTCATTTTATAAATAAGGCAGTTGCTAAAGCAGAAGCAGTAGGGATTACAGGAGATGAATTGACTTATATAGAAGCAGAAGCCTATCCGCACTTCCTTCATGTAATGGCAATATTATTTACCATTAATGTTATTATTATGTTGATTATTGGTCAAGTTAGACCGAGGGTAAATGATTATAGTCTAAAAATATACGGAGCAAGTAGACATCACCCCTTGGAAGTATGTTAAGCAAGTAGGAGGAATGGTTTTGTGTAATTGTAATATTTATTTACCATTTACTTTTATCTCCCAATGATGATGGGATAAAAAGAGAAAGTTTTTAAGAACTTTTCAAAATGAATAATCCCGAATTTTCGATTAGAAAGTTCGGGATTATTTTTTTGCTCAAAAAGGATGGTTAAGTAGTCGGATATAAGTAATCGTGTATTTTGACTGAGGCCATTTTTTTGTCTAGTCAAGGCACCAAAAAACGGAGCTACCCCAACGGAGTAG
>CANNZV010002579.1:0-92446 GCA_947561585.1 Caprella mutica | reverse complement strand
GAACATGGTGAGGTCTCCTACCACTTTGCTGGAAGGGGTGACTTTGACAATGTCGCCAAAGAGGTCATTCACATCCGCATAGGTGCGAGCGATCTCGGGCCAGCGATGGCCGATGCCCATGCTGTTGGCCTGCTCTTTTAGATTGGTGAACTGGCCACCTGGCATCTCGTGCAAGTAAACCTCGGCGGAGCCATGAGGAGGAGAGGTGTCGAATGGCTTGTAGTAAGTTCTGACATGTTCCCAATAATCAGAATACTGATTTAGAGCATCGAGATCGAGTTCGGTATCGCGCTCGGTGTTCTGAAGAGCGGCGACTATCGAGTTCAAGTTGGGCTGGCTGGTGCCGCCGGAGAAAGAGGCGATTGCTGCGTCCGCAATGTCTACACCTGCATCGGATGCTTGGAGGATGGAGGCTGCGTTGATGCCCGAAGTGTCGTGGGTGTGGAAATGAATAGGCACGCCGACTTCGTCTTTCAGAGTTTTGACGAGTTTGTGTGCTGCATATGGACGACAGAGGCCGGCCATGTCCTTGATACAGAGCATGTGTGCACCCATCTCGACGAGTTCCTTGGCGAGGTCGACGTAGTATTTCAGAGAGTACTTGTCGCGCTCAGGATCGAGGATGTTTCCGGTGTAACAGATGGTGCCTTCGCAGAGAGACTTCGTTCCCTGGACGGCTTCCATCGCTGCCTTCAAGTTTGGCAGGTAGTTGAGCGAATCAAAGATTCGGAAGATGTCCATGCCTGCTTCTGAAGATTCTTTCACGAATCCAGAAACCACATTGTCAGGGTAGTTCGAATACCCGACAGCGTTTGAGCCGCGGAAGAGCATTTGGAAACAGATGTTAGGGACAACTTTGCGTAGGAGACGGAGACGTTCCCATGGGTCCTCATGGAGGAAGCGCATGGCCGAGTCGAACGTGGCTCCACCCCACATTTCCAAAGAGAAGAGGTTAGGCGTACGATGGGCGACAGCCGCTGCCACGGCGAGCATGTCAAACGTGCGGACACGCGTGGCGAAGAGGGACTGATGCGCATCGCGGAAGGTGGTATCCGTGATGAGGAGTGGCTTCTGGTCGAGGACCCATTTGCTGAAACCTTCAGGGCCCAATTCTAACAGTTTGTTGCGTGTGCCAGCGGCAGGTATTTGAGCGGGATTGAAGGGGACTGCTGGAGCGGGTTCAAATGGTGCATCAATGGTGTGGCCCTTTGCGTGCGCATTGCCATTCACGATGACGTCACCAAGGTATCTGAGAAGTTTGGTTGCGCGGTCTTTGCGCTTCTTGAAGCGGAAGAGCGAGGGGGTGGTGTCGATCAGGGTGGTGGTTGCATTGCCAGCGCGGAAGGACTTCTCTGCGATGACATTCTCCACAAAGGGAATGTTCGTTTTCACTCCGCGAATGCGGAATTCGCGCAGAGCACGGTCCATGCGATCGAGGGCAATCTCGAAAGTCTGCGCATGGGTAGTGACCTTCACGAGGAGGGAGTCGTAGTAGGGGGTGACCACGCTTCCGGTGGTGCCAAGTCCACTGTCTAACCGAACGCCAAAGCCTGCGGCGGATCGGTAAGTGATGATTTGACCAATGTCAGGACGGAAGTCTTGTTCGGGGTCCTCGGTTGTGATACGACACTGTACAGCGAAGCCATTTCGTGGGATATCTTCCTGAGCTGGCAGTGTAAGAATAGGATCCGACATGGGATGCCCCTGCGCGATGAGGAGCTGTGAGCGCACAATATCGATGCCGGTGATCTCTTCCGTCACGGTGTGCTCCACTTGGATCCGTGGGTTCATTTCGATGAAGAACCACTCGTTGGCATCCAGATCGACAAGGAACTCGACGGTGCCTGCGTTGTCATAGCCGATGCCTTTGACCAGGTTCACGGCTGCCTCACACAAGTCGTGGCGCAGCTGTTCATCGAGATCGACGGACGGCGCGATTTCTACGACTTTCTGGTGGCGGCGCTGCACGGAACAGTCGCGCTCATGCAGGTGAATAGCGTTTCCATGCTGATCACCTAGCACTTGAACTTCGATATGCTTGGCGCGGGAAACGAAGCGCTCGAGGAACACGGCGTTGTTGCCGAAAGCTCGCAAGGCTTCGTTCTGAGCATCGTCTAGCAGTTCGTTCAGTTTCTCCGGATCGCGCACGACGCGCATGCCGCGTCCGCCTCCGCCGAAGGCCGCCTTGATGATGAGGGGAAAGCCGATTCCTGCAGCCGCTTTGACCGCCTCGTCGCGATCGGAAACGGGGTCTTCGGTGCCGGGAAGAGTTGCCAAGCCAGCTTTGAGCGCGGCGGCGCGGGCGGCGACTTTATCGCCCATAAGATCGATGATCTCGGGACGGGGACCTACGAAGATGATGCCTGCTTTGTCACAAGCGCGGGCGAAATCTGCATTCTCGGCCAAGAACCCGTAGCCTGGATGAATGGCATCGACACCCTTGGAGACGGCCAGCGTGATGATTCCCTCGATGTCGAGATAGGCACCGACGGGACCTTTGTCTGCATTCAGCTGGTAGGACTCGTCCGCCTTGAAGCGGTGGATGGAGAATCGGTCTTCCTTGGCATAAATGGCCACCGTACGGAGGCCGAGCTCGTTCGCAGCCCGGAAGACTCGGGTGGCGATTTCACTTCGATTGGCGACGAGGAGTTTGCGGATGGGCTTGATGCTCATAGACGCCCGCATTCTGCTAGCGGCGGCCTAATGGGCAAGAAATTTCCCTTCAAGGTGGCGAGCCGTTCTCTCCTCTTAGAATCTAGAAATTCTTCTAATCCTCAATGAACCGGCGAATACACTCTTTCGCAGTTTCTGATCGGGGAAACCAGGCGTATCCATGCGCGTGGCAGATTCTCCTTCTCCTCAGCCTCTCGCGCGGGCGGTTTGGCAGCGGTTGGCTCCGTATCATCGCCGATTGTTTGGGTCGTTGACGTTGCTTATACTGGCGGTGCCTTTGGTGAATTTCCATCCGCTGGTCTGGGGGATCGTCGCGGATCGTTTGATGGAGAAGACGCTGACGGGGAGTAGTCTCGCTTTCTGGATGATTCTGATGTTCGCGACTTACATCGTGGGGCTGACGGCCAATGCGTGGCACACCTACTTGTTAGAGAAGACAGGGCAGGCTTTTGTCCGTGACATTCGCGTCGCCTTATTCGCCAAGTTTCAAGGGCAGTCGCTCTCCTACTACCACCAGCACCACTCTGGGGAACTCGTTACGAGAATTGTTAGCGATGTCGATGCGATGGAGCAGTCGGTCTTGCAGGGGATTGCGGGTTTGTTAGGTGAGGTCGTGACGTTTATCGTCGTCGCGGGGATGGTCTTGTGGATCAGCCCTTTGGTTGGAACGGTCTCTATCCTACCGCTGGCTTTCGCTTTCATCTTCATTCGTATCTACAAGCGCCGGGTGAAATCGCTTTATGATGGTGTGCGCAAGCGACTTGGTCATATCGGAGCCTTTGTCCAAGACCGTCTCGCGGGCATGCAAGTGACGCAGACGTATGGTCGGGAGGCCGAGGAGAAGGCCGCCTTTGATGAGAAAGCCGAAGCGTTTTACGAGACGAGTGTCAGAGCGAGTCGCCTGCGGCAAACCTACTTCCCGTTGGTCTCTATCTTTGGTTTTATTAATAACCTCATCATGCTGGGCGTGGGCGCTTGGCTCATCATGAACAATAGCACCGAGTTTACGATTGGTGCGTTGTTAGCCTATCGCGGCTTCTGGTGGCGCTTGCAGAGTCCTATCCGCACGATTGCACAAACGGCTGATATCTTGCAACGCGCGCGCGCTTCGGCTGAACGTGTCTTTGAGTTGCTCGACGCTCCCGTGGCCATCACTGATTTGCCTTTGGCGAAATCGCTGCCTGAGCCGGTTCGCGGAGCAGTTCGTTTTGATCAGGTCGATTTCCACTACGTTGAAGAGAAGCCGATACTTCGGGGCGTGTCGTTTGAGATCGAGCCAGGAGAATTTGTCGCCATTGCAGGTGGTTCAGGATCAGGGAAGACGACGTTGCTTCATCTGATTCCTCGGTTTTATGAGGCTACGGGCGGTTCTGTGCTCATTGATGAAATGAATGTGAGTGAAGTTCGCCTAAAGAACTTACGATCATCCATGGCGATGGTCGGGCAGGAGAGTTATCTATTTGATGGAAGCGTGCTAGAGAATTTGCGCTATGTCCGTCCGGAAGCGTCGATGGGTGAAGTCGAAGTCGCTACGCGTGCTGCGAATGCTCATGAGTTCATTCTCGATCTTCCGAAGCAGTATGAGACAGAGGTCGGCCAGAATGGAGTGAAACTGTCAGGAGGTCAGCGGCAAAGGCTCAGTTTGGCGCGTGCGTTTCTCAGTCAGCCGACACTTCTCTTGCTCGATGAACCCACGGCTTCGGTCGAACCTGAGAGTGAGTCGCTCATTCATGGCTCCATCTTACAGCGCAAGGCTGGAGGGGAGGGGACGACGATCCTGGTCACTCACCGTGTCGATCTTCTGAGACAAGCGCCGCGTATTCTCTTTCTGGATGAGGGGCGTCTCGCCGCAGATGGTTCTCATGCTGGGTTGCTGGAGAGCAGTCGTGCTTATCGCGAAGCCTACCAGCAATGGGAGCGTGAGGCGTCTTTGGTCGCGGGCTAAGCCCGTCGTTCACCTGTGTAGAGGCGGTGTGCAAAGCGTTTGGCGCGGGCATGAGACTTGGCTTGGATCTCTTCCACGTTGAATCCCGCAGCCTTCAACTGTCCTGGAAAGGCGGGCTCGGGATCAGAAGCCCAGAAGGAAACGCGGCCGCCTGGTTTGAGAGAATCGTAGAAGAGTTTGAGGCCTTGGGTGTTGTAGAGTCGGGAATTCTTAGGCTGTACCAGTGCGGTGGGGCCGTTGTCCACGTCCATAAGGATGGCGTTGAAATAGCCGTTGCCTTGCTTCTTGATACAGTCGTAGACGTCGCCGGTGAAGACCTTGACCCGCTTTTCATCGAGAAGTTTGCCATTGAGTTCCTGGAGGAATTCGCGGTTCCAGCGGACGACGTCTGGTAACAGTTCGGCGACCCAAACTTCAGCCTGAGCGTCCACGAGCTCTAACACCCGCTTCAAACTGAAGCCGAGCCCTAGCCCACCTACGAGGACTCGCGGAGCAGCTGGCCTTTTTTTGAAACGACAGGCCTCATCGGCCAAGAGAAGTTCCGACTCTGTCCAGTCGGAGCTCATGAGCTGGGTGCCGTTTAGCTTGAAGTAGTAGTTGCCATCATGCTCTAGCAGAAGGAAACGCGAACCGTCTGGGGTCTGCGTTTCACCAAGGGTGGTAGTGGGTTTCATTTACTTGAATAGACGAGCGTTAGCTTACCTTCTTGAGGAAGCTAACGCGACCTGTCGCGACCCATTCGGCCACGTAAATGTTGCCGTCCTTGTCGAAACAAGCGTCATGTGGATGAACGAAGCGGCCATTCTCCCACATAGTCGGTGTCTTGCGCATCTTGAAGCCTTCGCCTAGGGCTTTCTTTGTCCACTCTTCGGCGTAGCCGAGGTGGGTGATGACCTTGTTCGATTTGTCATACAGGGTGATGCGTGCATGCAAGTCAGGGACCATGAGGACTTCGCCCTGAGTGTCGAAGTCGGCAGGGAAACTCACGGTATCGACAAAGCCAATGTGCACGCCATCGAGCGTGAAATACTGCAATCTAGCATTGGCGCGATCCGCGACGACAAGAGAAGCGTCTCGGCCGGGGCGATCGTCTAGCCAAATACTATGCGGCGTTTTGAAGGTGCCGATACGGGACCCCGTGCCACCCCAACTACGGATCCAATTTGCCTCTTTGTCATACTGGTGGATGTAGTTTGAGCCATAACCATCGGCGACATAGAAGCCACCGTCAGGCGAGAACGCGATATTCGTCGGAGAGAACTTGGATTTCTCTCCGTAGAAGCCACTGCCCTTCGGATACTTCATTGTCCAGACCTGTTCACCTGTTAGGGTGGTCTTGGCCACGAGGCCTTGATTGTCACAAAGATAGAGGAACTCTTCGTTTCCTTCTTTGCGCACATCGATGCCGTGCCCGCCGCCGCTGTATTCCTTGCCGAAGGAGCGGATAAACTTGCCCGTGCCAGGTTCGAACACGGCGATGGTATCCATGGGCTCTTTGCCGCCGCCACGGTGCTTGACGTAGACGTGACCTTGTCCGTCGACAGCGATTCCGTGAGTGTCCCGCCATTTGATGTGAGTGGAAACGTCGCCCCAGCCGTGGTGGCACTCATACTGATGGGCGCCTTCGCCAACGATGGCTGGCTTTGTACCTGTCTTGTCTGCAGTGGCGATGTTAGGAAAGAGTGGGCTGGCAAGAGTGGCTCCTGCCGTGGAAAGGAATCGGCGGCGATTGATGCTCATGAGCCGATTCTAAGAGGCAGCTTGAACTGAGACAAGAGAAGAGTTGGCAAGGGCGCGGCGATTCAGTAGACCAACGGTTATGAAACACACTGTTCTCCTTCTCCTCGCTGGAATTTCGACGCTTTCCGCTGATCTCGGTGTCGGGCTCAAGCCGCCGGCAGAAGCCGAAATGCTCATCGATGGCACACGAGCGACTGTTGATGAGAAATGGACCTACTGGGAAGGGCCGCGTTTCGCATCGTCGCTTCCAATTAAGTGGAAGATGGTACCGGACACGGTTGATGGAGGCTTCGCACTGATGTCAGACGATCCCGCTGCGGCCGGTGGCAAGTATGGCGCGGCAGATATTGTGACGAAGAAGAAGTTCCGCGATTTCCGCCTTCATATCGAATTCTTCATCGCGAAGGAAGGTGGCAACAGTGGCGTCTACTTGCAGAATCGCTACGAGATCCAAGTCTTGGATGGCGATAAGACGAAGCATGGGATGGGTGCCATTATCAACGAATCCGAATCGCCGTATGAACTTTACAATGGTGTGGGCATTTGGAATGCCTACGACATGCTCTTCAAAGCAGCTCGTTTCGAAGAAGGGAAACTGATAGAGAAAGCCAAAGTCACCATCTATTTCAATGGCAAGCTCGCGCACGAAGACTTCAGCATTCAGAAAGTCTGGGGCGGCCCAAACTCAGGAATCGATGGCGGCAATGACGGTGGCAAGGGAATCACCGACGTGCCTGGTGGCCTCAAGTTACAATGTGAGGGGCACGAAGTGCTCTATCGTAATACGTGGATCCAAGAAGTGAATCTGGATGGGAAGGATACCAAGTTTACGGAGTAGACGTTCTCCGTAACAGGGACGCCAGCGGGACGTCTGAAGTTCCCTGGGGTTTGGACTTTCCCAATGACTGAATCTCTGGCAACTCACTCGACATCTTTATGAATGCGCGTCCCCTTGAAGGTCATGTCGCCCTGGTGACTGGTAGTAGTACCGGTCTGGGCAAAGGCATCCTCTTCCAACTTGCTGCGGCGGGGGCGAAGGTGGTGATGAACTATGCGAATAACCAAGCCCGGGCGGAGGCTGCGTTTGAGGAGCTGAAGGCGGCTGGTGGAGAGGGCCTGCTCATCCAAGCGAGCGCGGTGGATCAGGAAGAGATCGAGGCCATGGTCGCGCAGGCGACGGAGGAGCTGGGCACAGTGGATATTGTGGTGCCGAATGCGACGCCGGATCAGCCTTTGAAGCCGATTGAGGAGTATGATTGGGAGTTCTACCAGACCATGCTCAATTTCTTTGTGAAGAGTCCCTACCTGCTGGCGCGGGCGACCCTGCCTGGCATGAAGGCGCAGAAGTGGGGGCGTTTCGTGAATATCGGGAGTGAAGTTTACCCAGCGAGTTTCGGAAATTTCAGTGCCTACGTGGCGGCGAAAGGCGGCCAGATTGGCTGGACCCGGAGCATGGCGACTGAGTTGGCGCCCTTTGGCATCACGGTGAATGTCGTGAATCCGGGCTGGGTGCCGACCGAGCGGCACGAGAATGATCCGCAAGAGGCTAAGGATGAGTACCTTGCGACGACGCCGATGAATCGCTGGGGGACTCCTAAGGAGATCGGCGATGCCGTCCTCTACTTTGCCACGCCGGAGGCTTCCTTTGTTTCTGGGCAAACTTTAAACGTGAATGGGGCTCGCACTCCTTGGTAAACTTCGCACACTTAAATCCTCTGTTTCCCTTTTATGAAATCACCGCAATCCATCTCTCGTAGAGACCTCTTGAAGAAAGCCAGCTTGCTGGCGGCACCGATGGTCGTTCCTGCCTCTGTGTTAGGCAAAGACGGCACAACTGCTCCTAGCAATCGCATCACGATGGGCCTCATTGGTCACGGCCTCATCATGGGCGGTCACCGAGGCTATCACTTGCAGCGTAAAGACGTTCAAGTCATCGGCGTTTGTGATGTCTACTCGGATCGGCGCGAGAAGGCACTCAAGCAGGTAGAGAAGACGTACGCGGATCGCGAGGGTAAAGGAAAGTACAAGGGCTGTGAATCCTATCATGAGTTTGAGAAACTCATTGCCCGTGATGATCTAGACGCGGTCGTGGTGGGCACGCCTGATCACTGGCATGCGCCTATTTCAGTAGCGGCGATGCGCAACGGCAAGGATGTCTATGTCGAGAAGCCGATGACCTTGACGATCGAGGAAGGCAAAGTCATGCGAGATACAGCTGCACGTTATGGTAGTGTGTTGCAGGTCGGATCTCAGCAGCGCTCGGAACAGGCTTTCCGCAAGGCTAGTGAGATTGTAAGAAATGGTTGGATCGGTAAGGTCCACACGATCTACGCCGGGCTCGGAGGTTTCCCTCAACCGCACAATCCAGCAGCGCAGCCTATCCCGAAAGGCTTTGACTATGACCGTTGGTTAGGGCCCACTCCTTGGTTCCCTTACAATGAAGAGCGTGTGAAGGGCAACTACGGTGGTGGTTGGCGTCGTTTCTGGGAGTATGGTTCTCGTAAGAATGGCGACTGGGGCGCTCATCATTTCGACATCATTCAGTGGGCGCTAGGCAAGGATGATTCCGGCCCTGTGGAGTTCATTCCGAAAGGTTTCGAAGGCAATGAGTATCAAACGCACGTCTATGGTGATGGCACACGCGTGCTGCGTGATCATCCGGATAGAAATGGGCACATGATTCATTTCATTGGCGAAGACGGCACCGTGTCAGTCTCGCGTGGGGGACAGATTGAGGCGACTCCTGCAGAGCTGGTTCGTCAGCCGGTAGGGCCGAATGAGATTCGTCTCTATGAGTCCAAGGATCATCGAGGCAATTGGTTAGACGGTATTCGCACCCGCAAGCCGACCATTTGTAATGTGGAAATTGGCCACCGTACCGCAAGTATCTGTCATTGTAGCGGTATCGCTGAGCGACTAGGCCGCCCGATCAAGTGGGATCCTGTGAAGGAAGAGATTGTTGGCGACGCAGATGCTGCGCGTTGGATGGATCGTCCTCGTCGTGCCCCTTACACCATTCTTTAAACGTTGTCTCACATTCAGACTATCATGAAACGCTTTCCTCTTACCCTTTGTCTCACCTTCACTTCGGTGGGTTTCGCCTTCGCTGACCACCATGGTGGCGATGAGCTCGCCAAGAAACTCGATGTCCTCCTTGCGGGCGTCTCTCAGAATGACGAAGTCCAGCGCTACGACCCTCGCATGGGTGTGCGTGATCTTACCTCAGCGGCGAGTGCCCCTGGATCGAAGACGCGTGAGGCTTATGTGAAGCTCTTGCTGGATCGTTTGGCCAAGGAAGAAACGCATCAGGCGGCTCAGGCTTGGATTCTTCGTCAGTTGGAGAATGTCGGTCGTGCCGAGTCTGTGGCTGCCCTTCAGGAGACGATGGGCTCGCCCTTTCATCAGCTACGCGAGTTGGCGCGGCGCGCATTGGAACAGAATCCTTCAAATGAAGCCGGAGCTGCATTGCGCGCTTTAGCTGCTGTGGAGAAGGATCGCGGCACGAAGCGTGCACTCGTGCACTCACTTGGTCAGCGTGGCGATGCCAAGGCGGTGAGCATGATTGCTGGTCTGGTTGGAGAGAAGGATCAGGCGCTGCGCAGTGCTGCGATCGAAGCTCTCGGCAAGATTGCTAGTGAAGATGCCACCAAGGTTCTTACTGAAGGCCTCGCCGAAGCAAAGGGTGCAGACGCACATGCCATGGCTGATGCGTTGCTAGAATCAGCTCGACGTCTCTCTGCGCATCATGCGGACAAAGCGGGGCCCATTCTTGAGAACCTTTATCAGCAAGCGCCTTCGTCGTCGGTGAAAGCTGCCGCCTTGCGCAGTCTTGTCATGGCATCGCCTTCTGGTGCTGATGACACGATTCTCCTAGCGCTACAATCAGAAGACACCCTTGTGCGCCAGGCCGCGATCAATGCTTGTCGTCATTTGGATGGCACTAGCGTCCTGCCTAATATCTTGGCGGTGAAACTGCCAGAATTGGGCCCTGCTGAGCGAGCCATGGCCATGGCTGTGCTTGGGGATTCTGGTGACGGTACGGTGGCAGCTCAACTCGCGGATACGCTCGGCGAGGGCAATCATCCTGTGGATGAAGCTTTGGCTATGATCGGTGTGTTAGGTGAGTTGGGCGGCGTGGATGCCTCGGCGCGTTTGTTAGATGTCTCGAGCGTTGGAACAGATGCTACCTTAAAAGAGGCCGCTAAAGCTGCGCTCTCATCGATGCCTGGAACTGCTGTCGATCTCTCGCTTGTGGCTGCCACTCGGACGGGTGATCTGGATGCTCGGACTCAAGCCATCGCTGCTCTAGGGGAGCGTGGTTTTAGCGAAGCGACTCCGGTTCTCTTTGATCATGTGGACAAGGGGCCCAAGATGATTCGCAAGGCGAGTCTCACTGCCTTAGGCAATCTGGTCACTAGCGAGGACATGCCTCGACTCGTCGCTTACCTCGAGAAAGGAGACAAAGACGCGCTTAAGGCCGTTGTTCAAGCGTGTCGTCAGGTGCAGGACAAGGATAAAGCGGTAGACGCCATTCTGTCAGGAATGAAGCCGCTTCCGAAGGAGATGAAGGAAAGCTTGTTGCCTACGTTAGGCGTGCTGGGCGGCGAGAAAGCCTTTACGCAAGTGCAAGCGTTACTCGGTGATAAAGATCTTGGGAAGGCGGCCATGAAGACACTCACCCGTTGGTCAGGAAATGAAGCGGGCCCGGTCTTCTTGATGCTCGCTCTGAAAGAGGGCACGAGTGCGACGGATCAGACACTGCTTCTTCGCGGATTGGGGCGTTTGATAGACAAAGGTGACGGCCTGACTGCGGAACAGCGTTTGGAATGGTCTCTCAGTGGGATGAAGGCCGCTAAACGCTCTGAAGATAAGGGGCTTTTCCTTCCCATCTTGGCAAAACTTGGCAGTGAGGAGTCGGTCGAGACACTCGTGGGTCTGCTCAAGGACAAAGAGCTGGCTGCCGATGCGGCGCAGGCCTCACTCAATGCGGCCAAAGGCATGAAGAGGAAGCGCTCGGCCAAGGCGAAGCAGCGCTTGCTCAAAGCGATCATTCGTTCCGGTGCAAGTAAGGAACTCGTCGAGCAAGCTCAGAAGGAGTTAGACAAGCCCTAGGAACTTTCGTAACGGAGTCTTGTGAGCACGATTCAATCTGTAGACGACTTGGCGGCTTCCGCCGAAGCCGGGGGTGATCCTCCGGCTGAGCTATCTGGTGCCCTCAAAGCGCTGTGGTTTACGAAGGCTGACCGTTGGGATGAGGCGCATGATGTGGCTCAGGATCTCGGTAGCAAGTTAGGCGATTGGATCCATGCGCTTTTACACTTGATCGAAGGTGATATCGGTAATTCTGCCTACTGGTACAGTCGTGCTGGTCAGTCCCAACCAACCAAAGCGGATATAGACAGCGAGTGGGAGAAGATTGCTCGCGCAGCCTTGTCAGCTTCCTAAAGTTCATACAATGAAACTCTCAACGCTCGCCATACTCGGTCTCGGGAGCATGCTCCTATCGTGTTCGAAAGAAGAACCTAGCGATTTGCCAAAGGACTCTCCGGCGACTTCTTCGAAGACAGGGGATATCCAGCCTGTAGGCGAAGTGGGTTTATCATCCCTGGCCTATCAGGAAGTGGTGCGGGCTGGCTTTGAGGACATGGTGTTGAAGATGTCCTTCCTCGATGAGAAGAAAGAGCGTCAGGAATGGACGGGGACCCTGACAATCGTCAAGGATCGCTTTGCCACGGTAGAGCATGCCGGCCGCTTGCAGAAGGCAGCCCACTTACGTACCTGGTCTGACGTGTACATCGCGGACATTCCCGAAGCTAGCACTGAGCCCGTCAACCGAACACAACCGAGTCCGCTGACTGGTAAACGCTTGGTGGCCGACCTCATGGACAGCGGAGCGTGGAAGCATCGGATCGAAGGCATGGCTCCGGAACGCAAGTCTTCGCCCGACGTGGAGCGCATGCTTACAGAGCTGGATGGTGTTGAGTCTGGTGCTGCTCTGTTCTATCAAAATCATAATCTGAAGGTGGGCGAGTCTTGGCAGGTGCCAGTGCAGGCCATGGCCCGTTGGTTTGGGAATTCGATCACGGAGTTCACAGGTGATATTAATGTGAAGGTCGAGCGCGAGGATTCGGTGCAAGAGCAGCCCTGCATCGTGCTTAGTGTGGACCTCAATGTTCAAGGCAAGATGCGTGATCCTGACGGCCAAGCTTTGGACGCGGTCATGGAGGGGAAGGGGGAGATCTGGCGGTCTTTGGCCCTGGAGCAAGATCTTAAGGTGGAGATCGACGGCGTGGCGACTTTGTCAGCAGCTGTGGCAGCTCAAGAGATCAAGATGACTGTTAGCGGTCCTCTCAAGATCACCGAGCGGCGCAAGTTGCGTTTGTAGGATTTAGCTTAGCTGCCTTAGGCAGCACGCTTGTGTTACTCTCATGCCAATCTTGTGTCTTTCTTCACTCCCAGTGCCGCTTGGCTGTTTCTTCTAGCGCTACCGCTAGTCGCGCTCTACTTTCTTAAGCTGAAGCGGCCCCGCGTCACGGTGCCTTCGTTAGTCCTCTGGCGACGCGTGCTAGATGATCAGCGGGTGAACTCGCCTTTCCAGCGCTTTAAGCGGAACCTGCTTCTTCTCCTGCAGCTCCTGCTTCTCTTTCTCCTCATATTGGCCGCTATGCAGCCATTCTTTCGGGGGAGCGACGACCGAGTCACGCGTTTGCCGGTGATTATCGATTGTTCTGCCAGCATGGCTGCCATTGATAAACGAGGCGGTCCGACCCGCCTCGAATTGGCCAAGCAACGCGTTGAAGACTTGATTCAGGGACTCTTGCCGGATCAGGAAATGGCTATCATCAGTTTCAGTGACACGGCCAGGCAGCGCAGCGGTTTTACCAACAACACGCAACTGCTGAAAGACGCTCTCGACGAGATCGAAGTCGAAGAAGTGCCGTCTGAGATTGAGCATGCTTTCCGTATGGCGCAGGCTCTTAGTAGGGGAGCGAGTTTTGATGAGGTCGTGCTTTTGTCAGACGGGAACCTGCCAGATCGGGCTGACATGGATTTGCCGTTCCACGTGAACTTTCAGAAGCTAGCCACTGCCGGTCCTAATATCGGGATAACCGCGTGCTCCGCTCGTCGTGGCAGGGAAGACGGTTGGGAGATCTTTGTCGAAGTGGGCGCTTCTGCTAGGGCCGACTATGGTGGGGCGCTCACGATGACGGTAGACCAACGCCAGGAGCCCTTAGCCTCGGAACTCGTCGCGACCAAAGCTGATCAAACTGCGCGCGTGCTTTTCTCAGTGAGCGGCTATGAAGAGAAGGAACTGACATTGACCCTAACGCCAAACGCACCTGTAGATGCCCTTGAGTCTGACAATGTGGCGTATTTGACACTCCCAGCGCTGCGCCCTCTGCAAGTGTACGTCTCTGAATCTCTCAGCTCTTTCCGTCATGCCTTGGCCTCGGTGGAGAAGATTGAAGTCTATCCAAACCAGCGAAATCTGACGCCTGATCGAGTGGACTTGGTCATCGCGGATGATGATGAATCGCTCGCTCGATCAGCTCAGGTGCAATTGCGTCTTGGGCGAGTGCCCGAGGCCTTGCAAGGGCTCGTGAAGGTAGAGCAGGAATCGAATCAGGCGATTGATTGGCGACGTGACGCGCCCCTTCTTCAACATGTGGATTTCAGCAATGTTGTCTTCCTTGATCAAGCAGTGACCGATGATTTCCAACCGGGAGCGTTTCTTAATCTCGGTTACGAAGTTCTACTCTATGGATCAAACGGCCCGTTACTGCTCGAGGAACGTCGAGACGACGGCTTACTAGTGCACGCCGTCTTTCATCCTGACAGATCGACCTTTCCTTTCCGAGTCGGTTTTCCTGTCTTTGTAGCCAATATCGTCGATGCCGCGCGACACGCCGCTGGTCTATCGGAGACGGCCGCACTCTCCACAGGCATTCTCCCGGGGGTGATGGCTTCGGCTAGCACCACGATCTCGGTGACCGGACCGGAAATCGATATCGACCTCGAAAGCAATCCAGATGGAAGGCTGCCTGGTGTCAATGCGCGTCGAGTTGGTATCTACGAATACTCCGAATTAAATCTTCGTCGTGGTGCTAGTTTACTATCGCTCGCTGAGACCTCTTTAGCTCAGGCTGAAGCCGTCCAGTTCCGCGAAGCTCGAGTAATCGCAGACACCAAGGAGGTCGAGATAGACCGCCCTCTGTGGCAGTGGCTCGCAGGTCTTGCCTTATTCGTTCTTCTGCTCGAGTGGTGGTATTTCCAAAGGCGGCCCGGAGGCTGGTCCAAGGCACCCGGAACGCGGTAAAGAGCTAATTATATAACATCACAAACTGCCTGCCTGATGGAGAAGAGTAGCGCGTGGAATCGACTCAGAGTGGGTGCTGCGTTATTGCGAACCAACGGGTTACGGATAGCGAGGGAACTTACTGAAGTCTGGCTCGCGTTTCTCGACGAAGGCATTCTTACCTTCTTTGGCTTCTTCTGAGAGGTAGTAGAGGAGGGTGGCGTTACCGGCGAGGTCTAGCAAACCCATTTGGCCATCGCAGTCTGCATTGAGAGACGCTTTGAGGCAGCGGAGGGCGAGTGGAGAATGTTGCATCATTTCTCGGGACCACTGGAGGGTTTCTTCTTCTAGTTTGTCTAACGGAACCACTGTGTTTACCAATCCCATGTCGAGGGCTTGTTGGGCATCGTATTGGCGACAGAGGTACCAGATCTCGCGGGCTTTCTTCTGGCCGACGATGCGTGCCAGGTAGCTCGAGCCGAGGCCGCCATCGAAGGAGCCGACCTTTGGGCCTGTTTGGCCGAAGCGGGCATTGTCTGCGGCGATGGTGAGATCACAGACGATGTGCAAGACGTGGCCGCCACCGATGGCGTAGCCTGCGACCATGGCTACGACCGGTTTGGGGATGGTGCGAATCTTCTTCTGCACATCGAGAATATTGAGACGAGGCACGCCATCGCCACCTACATAGCCGCCCTCGCCACGAACTTTCTGATCGCCGCCACTGCAGAATGCTTTGTCGCCTTCGCCTGTAAGAATGATCACGCCCACAGTTTCGTCTTCGTGAAGCATTTCAAAGGCGACTAACATTTCTTTCACCGTTTGCGGTCGGAAGGCGTTGCGCACCTCGGGCCGATTGATCGTAATCTTTCCGATGCCGTCTTCGGTTTTCTCACAACGGATGTCTTCAAAGTCTTTTAGAGCGTTCCACATAAGGAACGCTAGCTCTTGGGGAAGGTTTGCAAACCGAAATTCCCCCTGGTAGGATTGCCACATGTGGAGATTCCTCTTGGTGACCATTCTTGCGAGTTCTTTGGCATCCGCAGCGGAGAATCCAGAGCCGTTGGCGATTGGGAGTCAGGCGCCTGACTTTGATCTTCCGGGCGTCGATGGGAAGAATCATAAACTTTCTGAGTACACCAAGGATGTGCTCGCGGTTGTATTTACGTGCAATCATTGCCCAACGGCGCAGGCCTACGAGGAGCGAATCAAACAGGCAGTGACGGATTACGCAGACAAGAGTGTGGATTTCGTAGCCATTTCTCCAAACGCTGCAGCAGGATTGCGATTGGATGAGCAGCGTTTCTCGATCGTTGGGGATACGTTAGAAGACATGAAGATTCATGCAAAGGCTTACGGTTTCAACTTCCCTTATCTTTATGACGGTGACATTCAGGAAGTGTCTAGAGCCTACGGTGTGATAGCGACTCCTCATGTCTATCTCTTCGATAAAGAGCGCAAGCTTCGCTATCACGGACGAATTGATGACAATGAGAAGGGTGATAACATCAAGTCAAACGACATGCGTGATGGCATCGATGCCATTCTCGCCGGGAATGAGATTGAAGAGAAAGAGACGCGTGTCTTTGGCTGTTCCACCAAGTGGGCTAGCAAGAGCGGCAGCAATGACTGGGCGACGAAGAAGTGGGCGGCTCAACCGGTAACCGTAGAGAAAGTGGATGCCGCAGTGGTCAAGGCTTTGGCTGAGAACAAGACAGATAAACTTCGGATGGTGAATGTGTGGGCAACTTGGTGTGGGCCTTGTGTCAGTGAGTTTGCTGATCTGGTGGATCTTAGTAGGATCTACAGTGATCGGGGATTTGAGCTGGTGACGATCAGTGTGGATAACGCCGAGAACGAAAGCGCGGTGCTCAAGTTTCTTCAGAAAGAAGAGAGTAGTTTGCCAGAAGCGATTCAGCCGACTTTGGAGAAAGAGAAGCGGACGACGAACAATTACCTTTATCCTGATGATGACAAAGATGCTCTAGCGGAGGCATTGGATGCCAAGTGGCGAGGAGGCTACCCGCACACGGTGTTGATCGCTCCTGGTGGTGAAGTTCTCTTCCGTCAGACGGGAGAAATCGATCCGCTCGAGATGCGCAAGGCGATCGTGAGGTTTCTAGGTCGCACGTATGCGGGACGTCAGTGGGGCAACTAAGCCTGGAAGATGATAGAAGACCCATCTCTCCAAGCTCGCATGGCTGCCTTGGGCATTGAAGAAGACGACCTCGTGGAGAGGTTTGTTAAAGGTTCGGGGCCAGGCGGGCAGAAGATTAATAAGACGGCTTCGTGTGTGTTCCTGAAGCATGTAGGCAGCGGTATTGAAGTGAAGTGTCAGGATGGACGTTCCTTGCAAGACAATCGGGTGGAAGCTCGCACGCGTCTTTGTGAGGCGATGGAACGGAAAGCGCAAGAGCGTCAGCAGAATCGGGCTCAGCAGCGAGCGAAGACTCGTTTCCAGAAACGCAAACGGTCTCCACGGCAGAAGGCAAAGATTGTTACGCAGAAGCGGAAGCACGGTCAGACGAAACAGCTTCGTAAGCGGCCTTCTTCGGAAGATTGAGAGGCGACTCTTTACAGGGCTTTTCTGATTTGGAGAAACCCGGTGATGGCTTTGAGAGCAAGGAGAATCACGCTTCCCCACAGGAGAGTGTTTAGGCTGCCTGGCCAGAGTGTGAACTCAATGATGAACCATGCGTAGACGATTAGGCGAGGGCGGATGAGCCAGGTGTAGGGGATTCCCAGGGCATTGCGCACCATGGCGAAGCCGACGACGACTCCGTAGACGAAGGTATAGATGAGTCCGGCGCTGACATCGATGATTTGGGCTTGAATGAGTGATAGGGTGGTTGCTGTGACGACGAGTTGATCGACCGCTGTGTCCGTGAATGAACCTTTGCGAGAGTCCGTGCCTAGATGCCGGGCGAGAGGGCCGTCTAAGCCATCGAGTAAGAGGTGGATCAGCAGGGTGACTAGTGCAAGTGGTTGGGAAATGAAGAGAAGGGGACAAAAGGCGAGGCCGGCAACGAGTGAGGACCACGTGAGAGTGTTGGCTGAGATCTGGTGACGTGCGAGCTTGTCGAGTAGACCTCCAAGGGCTTCTGCTCGGAGTTTCTGCCACCATGTCATGAAACCACGCTCTCGGTTGGCATAACAGTCTGCTTTGATGGCTGATGATTTCATGAGAGTGAGATAGGTAAGATATTGAAAAGGAGGCCACGCATCGGAGCGCCGCCGCTGTGATAGAGTCTCCCTCGCCACGGGTGATCTTGGAGTGCGAGGTGGGTGTGTCCGAAATAAACGTGTTTCACTTTGTCCGTTTCGTCTGGTGGGAGTTGTTCGATGTAGGTGTGTAGTCGTCGGACCACGCGTGCGTGGGGATACCAAAGACGGGAGACTGCGACGTGGAGGTGTGCCCACACGGCGAAATCGTAGGCGAGGTCTTGCCAGCGTGCTGGTCGCCCGTGCGCTGCGAATTTGTTTCGAGACTCTTGTAGTCGTTCAGGAGTCATGCCAGCGTTGGCCGCATCACCATGAAGGAAGAAGGCATTCCCTAAGCGTAAGTGGTAGGGCGCCCATCGAAAGTTTGGCGTGGCCGTCGCCAGTGTCTCTAGAACGGCAAGCATGGCGGGGTGATGATCGTGATTGCCGACCACGTAGTGGAAGTGGCAGTGGGAATTCTTGTCGATCAAGTCGCGCAGCCATTCTGCGGCCGCCTTGGCCGTGGCCTCTGGAGTTGGGTAATGACTCCAGCGGAAATCGAAGATGTCTCCCCCTAGGACAATGATATGTGATTCTTGAACGGCTTTCTCGATGGCATCTTGGTGTGCCGAGGCTTGGGTGCGGCGGGAGAAGAGGTGTAGATCGGCGATGAGGAAAGCTCGTTCCATGTGGACAGTCTAGCGCTGCCCCGGGATTCTACCTCATCGATTGGATTGGATGGCGTATCGATTGAATCGATGGTTCCTACTTCTTAGCAACGAGACGGATGCCCTCAGCTGAGATGCTCACGCGGCGTTCGCGGTAGAGTGCGCCAAGGGCTTGTTTGAAGACTTTCTTGCTCATGCCGAGTAGGGCGCGAATCTCGTCGGGCGAACTCTTGTCGTGGACTGGCAGAAACTGATCTTTGGCTTCGGCTAGGGCTTCGGCTAATTGGTCAGTAGCGCTGGAGACGCGTTTGTAACCTGGTGGGTCGAGTGTGACATCGGCGAGACCATCGTCCCGGACGCGGCCGATGTAGCCGGTGCAGGTGGTGCCACGGCGAGGGACATTCGGAATACTGCTGTGGATGAGTCCCCAGTAGTTGTGATCGACGATGACATTCGTGCCAAGGTCACTCTGGCCGGCGATGACCAGCTCGACTTGGCTCCCGTCTAACACATGAGTAGGCGCGGTGCTCGCGATAAACTTGTCGATCTTGGATGAGGCGACGAGTCGGCTGCTGACAGGATCGACTCGGACGTAGACGAGGACGTGATCGCCCTCACTGACACGCTGCCGCTGCTCACGGAAGGGGAGGAGGAGATGCTTCGGAAGTCCCCAATCAAGGAAGGCGCCGATGTTATTCGTGTCGGCGACTCTGAGGGATGCAAATTGGTCTGCCATGACGATGGGGCGGTCTGTGGTGGCGACGAGACGGTCTTCTGAGTCTCGGTAGAGAAAGACCTCTTGCTGATCGCCACCCTTCATTTCTGCAGTGACGTAGCGAGTGGGCAGAAGGATCTCGCCGAGTTCGCCGCCTTCTAGGAGCATGCCGTGATCATGCGCTTCGATGATTTCGAGAGTGCAGACGCGGCCGAGTGTCGGAATATCCATGGGTCGCGGTGATCTTAGTCTGACACAGGACAAGACGCCATCGTCAATTTAGTCCGTGCGCTCGTCGCTGGCGAGGAGGCCATCGCGGATACGGAGAATGCGCTTGGCGTGGCGGGCGACCTCTTCCTCGTGGGTCACGATGATCATGGTATTGCCACCTCGCCAGAGTTCATTGAAGAGGGCCATGATCTCATGGCCAGTTGTCGAATCCAAATTTCCGGTCGGTTCGTCAGCGAGGATGATGCTAGGGCGATTGACGAGGGCTCGCGCGACAGCGACGCGTTGGCGTTGGCCACCTGACATTTCGTTAGGGCGATGGTCGACACGATCCCCGAGTCCGACGCGTTCGAGGGCGGCGTGGGCTTCCTCGCGGCGTGTGTCTCGATCCGTGCCCGCGTAGACGAGTGGCATTTCTACATTTCTAAGAGCAGAAACACGCGGGAGTAAGTGGAAGGTCTGGAAAACGAAGCCGATCTCTCGATTTCGAATGTCGGCGAGTTCATTCTCCTCGAGGCTGGATACGTCTGTCCCGTTCAGCTCGTAGGTGCCGCGCGAGGGCGTATCTAGGCAGCCCAGGATATTCATTAAAGTGGATTTGCCAGAGCCGGACGGCCCCATGATGGCGACGTATTCTCCACGATCAATCGAGGTGGTGAGCCCGCGCAGAGCGTGGACGGTTTCGCTGCCCATCTCATAGGAGCGGGCCAAGTCTTCCATGCGCAGCAGGCTCATGGTTTCTTCTCAGATTCTTTGGCCTTGATCAGCGCGCCGTCTTCGAGGTCGCGGTGAATGGCGCGGTAAGAGCCAGTCACGACCGTCTGCCCCTCTTCTAGGCCTGACTTGATCTCGATGTAGTCATCATTGCTGATGCCGCGCTCGACGATTTGGCGCTTTGTCTTATCGCCCTCTACGAGAAAGACGATCTCATCGACCTTCTTCTCAGGAGCTTTCTTCTTGCCTGGCTTTGGCAAGGGTTCTTCCTCTTCGTCGTCTTTCTCTTTAGCCAACTTTGCGCGAGTCGTCACGCTTTGAAGTGGCACGGCGAGGACATCTTTGGCTGAGCGTGTCTCAATGTAAGAGGTCACGGACATTCCGGGGCGGAAGCCGGTGTTCTCGTTCACCCGGATCTTCACTTGGAACTTGGTGGCCTGTTGGTTGGAACCCATGGCAGCCGCGGCGTTTGACATGGACGCGGTGTTTGAGGCATTGGCAATTTCTGACACTTCTCCCGTAAATTCTTCATCGCGGAAAGCATCTGCCTCAAGTCTGACATTCTGGCCGACCTGAATCAAGACGACGTCTACTTCGCCCACCTGAACGCGTGCTTCCATCTGGTCGAGCTGCGCGATGGTCATGATTTCAGTTCCAGACATGAGGGAGGTTCCCACGACACGTTCTCCTTTCTCCGAGCGGAGTAGGACGACGGTGCCATCGATGGGAGCTAAGATGATAGTCTTACTCAGCTGCTCATCGGCTCTTTCTAGTGACGCTTCGGCTTGAGAGACACCGTGTCCAGCGGCTTCAAATGAGGCTTGAGAGACATCGGCTGCTGTCTTTACTGCTAAATACTCGGCTTCGGAAATGAGGCGATCTTTGTGAAGAGCTTTGGTCCGTTCGAAGTCTGCGACTGCTTTGTCGCGGTTCGCTTTGCTTAGCTTGAGCTGGGCGAGTGAGCCCTGATAGCTGGCTTCGGCTAAGTTGCGGCTGGCTTGGTAATCGTCTTCCTTGATCTTCACCAGCACGTCGCCTGCCTTGACTACCTGCCCTTCTTTGACTGGCAAAGAGACAATCTCTCCAGCGACTTCGGGGTTAATCACGACTTTCGTCACAGGCTGAATGCTTCCTGTCGCGATCACGCTCTCGGTGATGTCTCGGCGAGTGACTTCCTCGACCTCGACTTCGGTTGGTTTCTCCTCGGAGTTCCGTTTCTTCCAGAAATACCATCCTCCTCCTAACAAGATGAGAAGTAGTATGAGAATGATCCAACGTCTTCTGCGACGTTTCTTGGGGCGTGCCATGATTGGGATGTTAGTCGGTGAAAGTGAAATCGATCTGGTAGGTGCCAAGGCTGCTGCCTTCGACAAAGCGCAGTCGTGCGAGTGCCTTATTGTAGTCTGTCAGGCTACGAAGCTCTTCCGAGCGCGCTGAGGTGAGGTTGCGCTGGAGCTGGAGGACGACGAAATTTGTGCTGGCGCCACGAGCGAGCTTGGCGCGTTCGTTGGTCAGTGCTTTCTCGGCAAACTCGCGGGCTTCGGCCGTGGCGGCGAGGCGCTGGAAATTGGCTTCTGCTTGGGAAACAGCGTCATCCACCTGAATCATGATGGTCTGACGAAGCTGACGGAAGCGGAGATTCGTCTGGGCGGCCTGGGCTTCGGCCACGCGTAGATTCTCTTTCTCTCGGCGGTTGGTGAGTGGGAGTGACAGTGATAAGCCCAGCGAATAGTAGGGAGCATCTCGCCGCCGGACTTGTTTGTAGACCTGACTGAGCTCATTCGCTGATCCTGCAAGCCCGGCTGCGGCGGTGAGATCGAGCTGGGGGAGGAGAGCATTGTCTCGGCGTTTGAGGATGAGGTGCTGCTGCTCGAGTTGGACTTGGAAGGCGAGTAAGTCAGGGCGTGCTTGCTGTGCTAGCGTCCAGCTATTGTTGAAGTCCAGTGTTGATGGTGCTTTTGAAAGCGCGCTTCCTGGCAGAATGCCTAACTGGCGCCATTGCGCGTAGTCTTCGACCATGGCCGCCTTGAGAGCATTTCCTGCAGCCCGCACGAAGCGTTTAGCAGAGATGAGCGCGGCACGGCTGGTGGCTGCTTGAGAGCGTGACTCGGATTCTTCAAGTGGAGCGGAGGCGCCGAGCTTGACACGGGTTTGACTATCTTTGGAAAGTTCTTCGGCTAATTGCAGAGCGGCTTCTTGAACTCTAACGGATTCCTTGGCGGCAATGAGATCGTAGTAGGCATCTTCCACTCGGCTGATCGTGCCGAGCATGGCTTGGTGCAGATTGAATCCGGAAATTTGAAGCGTCTTGCGAGCGAGGCGGATATTGAGGCGAGCGTCATCGATGGCGAAGTTCTCTAACAGAGGCTGGCGCAATTGAATGAAGGGTCCCTGGCCAGACGCATTAGAGAAGGGGAATCCGCCGCTGTCGCCCTCGGTATCGGTAACTGAGGCACCGAGGGAATAGGTCGCTCCTGAGGGCAAGAGGCCTGACACTCCGACCGAGGCCCGGGTCGTATTTGATTGGGAATCGACGAAGTTTCCGGTGCGGGTGTCAAAGCCGCCAGGCGCGGTCACATCACTGAGGTCAACGCTGGCAGTGAGCTGGGGATCGTAGACCCCATCGGCTGCGCGGGCTTGACTCGCAGCGATCTTGACATCGACGGCGCTGATTTTGAGGTCATAGGCCTGCTGGAGTGCGATCATCACGCACTCCTTCAAGGTCATCGTGCGTGAAGGTTCGTTTGCTGTTGCTAGCAAAGCAGGAGTCGTCGCCAAAGCGAAGGCCAGGTAGAAACGAATCATCGTCCAAAGGTTGGTGCAGGACGCGCTAGCGGGCAACCCGGCAAATTGTATCGACTTGTCACGGATGTGGGATGCGATTCAGCGTGTAGTAGGCTCGATCATGCCACGGCTGGCCTCCCTGCTCGTCGCGAACACCTTTGTAGTGGAGCTCATGCACATAGAAGGGGCGCAAGTTTTGACAAGTGAGATGAACCGTTCGGCTGTCCTCGGAAACGGTGGCTTTGGTGATGGGCACGGTTTGTGTGAGGATTTCATCGCTTCCGTAGCCCTGATGTAACTTATACGTGTAGCTACTGATGTTGTAAGACTTGGGATCGGAGGCGGTCACGGGATCGACGGGCCTTGTGAACGCGAGTTCGAATCCCTGTGGTTTTGCGCGCATTTCAGCGACTTCGAAGGGCGTCTGACCGGACCAGACCAAGCGTTGTAGCCCATAGGAACCTCCACCCACGGATGACCACCCGCGATTCGTCATCCCGGCAAAGAGGGAGCCATCTCGACCGAATGCTAGACTCATGACGGCTGCAGGGAATCCTTCGATGAATGGAAAGCAGGCGCCTTGATACTCGCCATCGATCTTCTCGAGAAAGACGCGGCCGATCTTGCTCTGGGTGAATTCTCCGACAAAGAACTGACCTTTGAACGGACCAAATTTGCCACCTGTTTGGTCTAACATGAGTCCTGTTCGGCTCTGGCCGATCTTGTTGTAAGGGAACCAGACGGCAGGAGCGCGAAGTTGGGGCAGGAGTGCCATGGCTTCTGGGAACGGCTTCCCTGCATAAGAGACGTCGCTGGGCAGGGGAGCGACGCGAGACCCTGGTAACGATGCGGGAGCCATGCCATCCGGATTGCCGAAGTAGGCGCCCTCGCGGAGGTGTAGAAGGGAGTTGGTGGGGATCCAAGTGCCTTGCTGATCCGTGGTGAAGATGTCGCCGGTTGCATTGCTCGCTAGTCCGCACGGGGAGCGAAGTCCGGCGGCCATGGGTTCGATGGTGTTTCCGTCAGGCGAGATGCGCAGAGCCCAACCGCGCCAGGGCTTGTTGTTGTCCGTGTGGTCTCCCATGTCGAGATTCAGAGTGACCCACAAATTGCCATCGCGATCACGTGCCGGACCGTAGGCGTAGCCGTGGTAGGCTCCACTTACATTCCAACCACTCGCGATGGTGAGATACTCATCGGCGACATCGTCTTTGTTCGTGTCTCGGAGACGTGTGAGTTCACTGCGCTGGACCGTGAGCAGATCGTCGCCATCGAGAAGTAAGCCGATAGGCTCATCTAAGCCTGATGCGAAACGCTTGTAGGCGGTCTTGCTAGGGTCTTCTGCATAGGCGTTGTCGAGAATCCAGACTTCTCCTTTGCGAATGGCGACTGCGAGGCGATTGCCGCTGAGGGGAGCCATGCCGGTGACTTCAAGTGCGAGATCCTTTCCAGGTTTCCAAGCCGGATCACGGGAATGCTTCTTGGTTCCGGAAGAGGCGATATCAATGACCCGGTAGTAGGGTTCTGCGGAAATGGCGGCACCAAGAGTGAGTAAGAATATTAGGAGAAGCCTCATAACTCGATCTCGGATTGAATGGTTTGGCGAGCGTTAGGAGCCTGACGTTCGATGATGACAAGAGAACGCTCGAAGCTTGTGTCGATTCGTTCTTCCATGAGGAAGTTTGTCGTTTCGGATAAAAAGGTGGGCAGGCCTGACTTTGGGTCGATGCGATAGCCTTTGAATTGTCTTGGTCCATCAGCTCGAACCTTCTCAGGCAAGGTTGCGGGGACCGTGATGGCGTTGTCAGGGAGCGTGACGCTGGGATGAATGCGCGAGAACCAAAGAGGGTAGCCATCTAAAAAGCGGCCTTGCCAGGCAACGACTGGTTGGCAGGTGGCCGCATCGTAAAGGAAGTTTCGCTTGTTAGGAAATCCCACCGCGATGGCGGAAGTATGAAGTTGTTCGCCATGCCTGATGAAACCACGCTGTACGATGGGCTTGTCTTTCGGAAGAATTTCGAATTCGCGCGAACCTGGATTTGGAATGCCTAGAGGAGTTTCTGTGCCTTTGTTAAGGAAGGACCAGATGGCCGTGATTTGTTGATCCGTGTCACCGTTGAGGACGTTTGGGTTGCCACTTTTTCCCTCAGGCCAGAAGCTTGGCATGATGATGTTAGGACGAATGCCTTGAGGGTCGATGAGGTAGGCCTTGAACCAATCGAAATGGAGTCGTTCGTCGATGTTCGAAAGAGAAGGCCCGCGCATAGCGACTCCCGGATTCTTTTTCCATGAATGACAAGTGACACAGCCCATGCCGCCTACGGTTCCGACGAGCTGATGTCCTTCAGTGAGGTTACTGATAGGGGGAGGTGGAGCTGTCGGTGCCTTATCGGCCAAGGCAAAGAGATTTGGAAGATGTCCGACATTCGCCATGTCATAGAGAGGCATGCGCGTGTCCAGGTAGGGGCGGTGATGCTTCTTGCCTGCTAAGACATCAGTCATCCAAGAATGACGTAGTTTGCGACCAGCATCTGTGAGTGGTGGTGGTAATCGACCAGCATCGCCGAGAATATCATCCCCTGTGAAGAGGTCGGTAGCGTCAGCACGTCCGTGGCAAGCCGTGCATTGAAAGGCTTCTAAGTTGGCGTGTAGCAGAGTGGTGGGATTGAACGGGGGCGAACTTGTAGGAGAGCTAAGCGCTTCGATCTGAGGCTTTGTCAGGGTGTAGTGGGGTTGTCCTTCACAGTTAGGGGCGGGAGTGAATGCTGTCTTTGCCAGTGACGGTGTTTTTACGCCTTTCCGTGTGTGGCAGGCAGCGCATTGCAAAGTTTCGAAGGCTTCTTTCCCAGCAGCGGCGCGATCGGCATCGACCTTGAAGGGTGGACTGTTGTCCGGTGCTGGGGCCTCGGGTTTCATGCGAAGCCAGTGGGCCGCGATGTCTGCGGCTTCGTCTCGATTCAGACTCAACGAAGGCATGCGTCCGTCTGGACGTGTCGCTAGAGGATCTAGAAGGAAAGCTGTCAGCGACGCGAAGGTGTATTTGTGAGACAAATCTGGCGCCTCGCCGTCATGACAGGCGGCACAGCCAATCGACTTATGGAGTAGCTCGCCGCCCATGGGATCGGCGTTGCGCGGCGTGGTAGGCTTTCTTCCGCCATCACTTAGAAGGTAGTGTGTCAGATTCTCAACGGTTTCCTGTCGAGCTTCTTCTGGTAAATGAGCAACCATGTTAGGCATGCTCGTCTCAGGTTGCATCTGTTGGGGATCTGTGAGGAAAGATAGGATCCACTCGGGCCGCAATCTAGCCCCAAGATGATCGAGCACTGGGCCCTGCTTAGGTTTGAGATAGGATTCGCCAACCGAAGCCTGATGGCAGGCAACACAACTTAGTTCACTGGCAAGAAAGCGAGCGTCTTCCTCTGCGAGGCATCGAGAGGCAAGAAGAAGTGCCAGGATCGCTAGGCCTCTGATAGGCATGTCTCGATGTACGCGCGTGATTTGTTGATGGCGGCGGTGATTTCCTTGGCTGTGGGGAGAATGGGGACGCCACGTGGGACAGGGTGCATGAAGATTTCACAGTAACCGGTGTAGTGAATCTCCTTCAGCGCTTTCACGATCGGTTTGTAGTCGAGGCCGCCACCAAATCCTGGCATTTGCTGCATTTCGATCGCTTTCGGGGCTTTCTTGTAGATGCCTTCAGAGTGTTCCTGGCAATAGGTGAAGGGAATTTGCGTGTTGCCCAGATCTCGAATGAGGGCCGGGATGTCTGCGACGAACTGATGGAGGTGATGGAATGCTAGGGAGATTCCAAGATGAGGCGATTGATTGAACTCAGCGAAGTAGCGTAGCGAATCGGGATGATAGAGAAGCTGTTTGTTGTGGTTCTCTATGGCAATTGTTAGCCCGAGCTTTTCAGCGACTTCCGTGTGTGGCTTCATCTTCTCAAGGAAGCTCTTAACAGCTTCTTTGGCTTCTTTTCCGCGAGGTTCAGAGGGGCCAGAGCTTCCACAGAGTAGAATCTCTCCGCCGAATTTCTTGGCGATAGGCATTTCTTGCTGAAGACCGAAGGGGCCAAGAGCGTAGCGTGTGAAGACGGTTGGCTTGGCCTTGTGTTTCTGGAAGAGATTGAGGGCCTTGTCATGACCCATGTCGTCTATCTGTTCGCGCTGATTGCCGTGGGGGCGGCACCAGAGATCCAATCCTTGGCTGCCGCTCGCTGCGATCTCAGGCAAGATTTCTGCTAGAGGCATTTCGCCGTACATGGCGGACGAGAGCAAGTAGCGGAGACGGAATGTTTCGTCTTTCTCCTGCCCGTGGGTGTTGAGCAAGCTAGCGGCACTTAGCCCAATAAGCTGACAAGTCTTTCGGCGGTTCATGACGTCTGGCGCTCGTTGCGCTCGGCGATGAGTAGATCGATCCACGGTCGGACATACTGGCCATTGTCATGGTAGGTCCGGCCAGAAATGAGGTTTCCGTCGATGACGCAGGCCTCATTGACGAAGGTGCCTCCACAGATTTCGAGATCGAACTGACACTTGGGCACGGTGGCCATCTTGCGGCCTTTCACCCGATCTGCGCGTGCTGGGATCTCGACGCCGTGGCAAACACTAGCAATGGGCTTGTTGTGATCGAAGAACCACTGCGTGATGCGGATGAGGTCCGGATGATCACGAATGTACTCTGGTGCGCGTCCGCCGCTGAACATGATGCCGACGTAGTCTTCCGGGTTGATGTCTTCAAAGGCGATGTCAGCCTGAAGGGTGTAGCCTTCCCACTCCTTTGTGATAGTCCAGCCTGGCTTGACCTCATGCATGACCATCTGATAGAGTCGTTTCTCCGGAGCTGCCACGACGGGTGTGAAGCCGTCTTCTTGCAGTCGGTAGAAAGGGTAGAGGGTATCTAGGGTTTCACTGGCGTCGCCGATGATGATGAGAACTTTCGCTTGGTTCATGGGAGACGTTTATGAAGAGGACTCGCTAAGCTGACAAGCTACAAGATAGGTCGAAGAGACCCTGCGAATACTTCATGATTTACGGAGTTGGGACCAGTTGAAGGTAATCGATGCCGACCATGTAGCCGGGAGCGGCTTTGGGATCTTTGCCGAGGATGTTGAAGAAGAGGCGGTGTTTGCCTGCAGTGAGGTTGTGTTTCCCTAGGGAGAGTTCACCGGTGTTCGTGACTTGTCTGGCGAAGAGGTTTACTTCATTGAGAATGAATCGCGTTTCCTCATCGAGAGCGATCCTCACTTTGCCATAATCGATGGCCTTCGAGAGCACGACGGCTAACTGGTAATCTCCTGCCCTCGGTATCTCGAAACCGAGGGCCAACGTGTCGCCGGGACGTGCGCCGGTCCACCAGAGTTGGGCATCGCCGGACCACTGATCTGCTTTGAATTCCTTCATGCCTTGGGGCGCCGCGTTTCCTGTCTTAGCCAGGACGGTGAGTGCTTCACCTTCGAGAATGACTTCGCCTTCCTGCGCGAGCCGCACTTGCTTGTCGCTTTGCAGGTAAGCAATGAGATCGCGAGCATCGGCATCACTGAGGGCATCTAGGATGCCTTCTGGCATGAGTGATTGTGATAGGGTTTCGCGAGTGGCGATGTCCGCTTTCGCGATCGTCGACTCGGTGCCTCCTGGTAGAGAGACGGTGAAGGCGCTGGCACTCTCTTGCCGGATCATTCCTGAGATGACGCGATCGTCTTTCAACGTGAAGATCACGAGTTGGTAGTCGAGTGGAACAAGCGCGTTCGGGTCAAGGATGTTCTCTAGAAGGTAGTGGATATCACTGCGGTTGGCGCCAGTGATATCGGGACCAAGCGCGATGCCTAGTCCAAAGAGCTGGTGGCAGGCGTAGCAGGTTTGATTGTAGACGCGCCGTCCATTGCCGAGATTCGCTTGAGCTAAGTTGTTAGGGCTAAGCTTGTTCTTCCATTGTTTTAACTCGGAGGCTTTGTTCTCGCTTACTGGTTTGAAGGAGCCCCAGTGTTCTGTGAGGGATTCTGTTAATGAGGGCTCATTGAACTGCAGGATCTGTCGGGCGCCGATCACGCTGAGGTCGGCGCGTGGTAAGCTGCCTTTAGCGATGGCATGGAGCAAGGCTGTGGCGAAGGTGGGCCTGCTTGTGAGTGTGGTGATGGCCATGGCTTTCTCGCTGGGCGTGAGCTGGGCGTAGGCCTTTAGTAGAACGGTGCTTGAGTCCTCGTCTTGCAATGCTGATAGGCTGGCGATGGCTGGTTTCCGCAGATAGGATTCTGGTCCGGCCACGAGTTGATGAATGATCGGCAAGCTTTCGGCATCTCGAGAGTCTGTCAGCATGTTGAGAGTGGCGAGGCGAAGATCGTCGGGCTGTTCAGGATCGGAGAGCAGTTGGCGAAACTCTGGAAGGAGTCGACGATCCCGAAACTTGCCCGCGAGGGTGAGCAGGTTGGTTTTTACAGATGCCCTTGGGTGGTCTTTCAAAAGCTCGTAAACCTTGGGCCAAGACTCAGGCATGGAAACTTGGGATTCGTCCTGTAACTGCGCCGCGAGTGCGGCGACGACGATTTCCGCCGTGGCGGCGTCCTCGACTTGGGCCAGGGCGTCTTCGTAGCCGCCGGGGATGGCTGCGACGCGACGGATCACATTCTCTCGAAGTTTCGGAATCTGTGTGGAGCGTGCGAGGATGAAGGCACGTGCTGGATCGGCCGCTACGAGTGGTTCGATACCATACCAAATGAGGTTTGGGAGAATCATGTCTTGGGCGTCTTCAGCATGAGAGGCCAGTTTCTCAGCGATGGGCCAGGCTTGATCTGGAGGGATCCGTTGGAGTAAAGATGCGAGATGGCGCCTAACAAGAGGTGATGTTTCTGCCTGTGGCAGTTTCGTCACCGTAGAGGTCGTTGGTGATTCCCCTAACAAACGAATGGCCCAAGCGCGAAGGTATTCAGATTGGTCAGAGAAGATCAGTGGCTCTAGCGCTTCATCGGCCTGTTCCATGGCGTGCAGTGTCCAAAGGGCCCGCAAGCGGACGGGGATGTCAGGGTGTTCGGCTAGGATCATGCGTAGCGCCAGGATGGTCTTTGTGCTTGGCTCGGCAGAGGCTGCGCGTTCCTGAAGCACGCGACGAGCGACGCGGGCGTGCCATTCATTCTTGTGCTTCTGGTAAGCGACCAGTTCGTCATCGCTTGCATTCTGGAGATCCACTTTCGCGGGATTGTAGTCGCCATGATGCACCCGGAATAGACGCCCGTTAGAACGATCCCAGGCCAAGTCATCTTGTCGGTGGCAGGTCGTGTCATCTTGCCAGTCAGTGAAATAGAGTGCACCATCGGGGCCGTAGTCGAGGTGCGTGCCGATGAACCAGTGGTCATTGGCAAAGAGGAAGTCGGGTCGCCGATTTCCCACATAGCCGGATCCTTGCCGATCCACATGGTCCCAGTTGATCCGGTGACCATGTAGGTTGAACATGAAGAGGGCGTCGCGGTATCGTTCGGGGAAGTTATCGCCGCGATAGATGGTGAGGCCGCAATGGGCATGACCTCCGCCTGCGGCGAAAGTGTCATTCACCACGATATCTGCAGTGGGCGTGTGACCCCAGTGCGCGTGATCCGCCACCTTGCCAGCGTAGTGGCGATGCTTAGCGGAGGTGCCTAGCAGTTCATATAAATGCTCGCGTGTGTGCTTGCCGCCTTGCCGTTCGTAGTAGCCTCCCTGAACCATGTGCCAAAGATGCGGAATGACGCAGGCGCTGGTGAACGCTTGCCCATACTGATCGAAATCGAGCCCCCAGGGGTTGGAGGTTCCGCTAGAGAATATTTCGAACTGGTGTCGCGTGGGGTGGTAACGCCACACCGCGCAAGTCAGGTGAGTTCGTTCTTCTTTCGGTGTGCCTGGCTTGCCGACATTCGAGTAGGTAAACACACCGTGAAGTCCGTAGAGCCAACCGTCCGGTCCCCAGCTGAAGGAATTTAACGTTTCGTGAGTGTCTTCCAAGCCCCAGCCGTCTAGCAGAATTTCAGGATCGCTGTCTGGAATGTCATCGTGATTGCGATCCGGGATGAAGAGGAAGTGCGGTGCAGCGCCTACCCAAACGCCACCAAAGCCTACCTCTAAACCGCTGACGAGACTCAAGCCTTCGGCAAATACTTTGTGAGTCTCGTAACTCCCGTTGGCATCAGCGTCTTCAAAGATGACGATACGATCTTTCCCGGGCTCGCCAGCTTTCGCTGGGAAGGGGTAGTTGTGTGCTTCTGCGACCCAGATCCTGCCCCGTGCGTCGAAACAGAAGGTGACGGGCTGCGTGAGCAAAGGCTCTGAGGCGAGTAGTGTGGCGGAGAACCCTTCAGGTAACGTCATTCCTGCGGCTGCGTCTTGAGTTGGGCTGCCTTCGACATAGGCCTCCATCGGTTTGAGATCATCGAGAAAGGCTTTCAACGGCTGCGCCTCTTTCCAGGCTTCTTCATCCACTTTCTGGCGATTCTGAAAGTGGATGAAGGTGCCTTTCTTATTGCCGACGATGATGTCTAACAAGCCATCGGCATTCATATCCACAGCCTTGACCTCAGTGCCCACGCCTGAATCGTTGTCGATCTGATAGGGGACGAAGTCGACGCCACCTTTGCCATCACGAACCGTGCGAAACCAATAGAGTACTGCGGGGTCTTTGCCGCCTGGGTCTTTGCCGCCGTGTGCCCAGTAGCGCTTCCCAGTGATGATGTCTTTCACGCCATCGCCATCGATGTCTGCTAGGCCGATGCCGTGCATCTGACTGAAGGCTAGGCCGTAAGTGTTCTCGAGAGGATCCTGGCCCATGATGAGGCGTAGGGTTAGCGTTTGGTTGTCATTCTCATACCAAGCGAGGCCGTAGGCATGCGCTGCGAGTGAGGTGAGAATGTCGTTGTCCCCATCGCCATCGAAATCGTAGGCGTACATTTGCGAGCCTCCTGGGGTGCCGACACCAAACCGGTGGCTCTTCCAAACGGGATCTCCTTCAAGCGATGCCGGCTGTTCCCACCAGCGCTCTTTCTCTAACACATCGAGGCGACCATCCCCATTCACATCGCCCACGCCGAGGCCATGAGTGAATTTCCCGCCAACGGCATTGGGTGGAGACAAGGGATGCCAGGTGAATGGTGTCGTTGGTTGTTCTGTGTTAGGAGCGGCGTAACCTAGAGTGCCATTGACTTGGCAGACGATCTCAGGTTTGCCATCGCCGGTCAGATCGAGGAAGTCCGGAGACTCATTGTCAGTCTGTGCCATGGCGACATGGACTGGCCAGTCTCCCTCAGCGTCCTTTGGGTTCTCATACCATCGGGAGTCTTCGCCAGGGAATCCAAGCACGAGGACATCCGGCCAAGAGTCGCCATTGAAGTCGTGACCGAAGCTGAAGAAATTCTTCGAGTAGCCAGCGGGATCGACGGCCTTTGCGGGGTAGATCGTCCTCTTGGATTCGAAGGCGGGACCGTGCCAGATGTAGGGACCAGAAACGAGGTCTACGTGGCCATCGCGATTGAAGTCTCCGTGGCCCGCGCCTTCAGTGTAGAAAGTGTCATCGAGGTGACGTTTCTGCCAAGTGACGACTTCGCGGTCCTCGGCCGTGAGGCTAGGAAGGAGACATCCGAGAAAGGTGGCTACAAGTAGGCATCTCATGGGGCGATGAAACCCCATTCCCCTCGGTGTGACGAGCTTTCCTTAGAAGAGGTCTTTCAGCTGGTTCTTCAGATCGCGACCGAAGCTCCATCTGCGTTTGACCTCTTGTCTCTGCTTGCCGGTGCTGAAGGAAAGGTCAAAGCGGCCATGTCGACGAGAGCCTCCTGACAAAGACACCGCCGTCACGCGGTTGCCACGGTATCGAATCGTTGCCGTGCCATTGACAGGAGTGCGATTCTGAATGCGGGTGATTTGGACCTGAGCCACACCGTCGCCGACAGCTGTCCAAGTGCCGCCGAATGTTAGCGTGCTGCGTCCGGAGAAAGTGAGCGCGGCAACGCCATCTGACCGAAGCCGAATCTTAGCGCGAGTGAGGGTGGTCGTCGTCGAGCGAGATTCGTATTTCCCCACACCGACTTCGTCAGCGCTGAGTGATCCTTGATGTCTTTCTAGCTGGCGACCGTGATCGTCTTCTTCGGCGTGGCCGGCAGGGTGATAAGTGAGATTGAACGCACCGCTTGCGGCATCGGAACGCCCTTGCATTTCCACGCCATGGACTTCGCCATTGCGGTGGAGGAATAGTTTGCCTACGGCATCGGCGGGGCGGTTGTTGAGCTGATCAATCTCGAGTTCGAGGGTGGACGTATCCTGACAAGCAAACCAAGTTCCCTCGATGGTGTAGGGATATTTGCCTTTGAAAGTGAAGCGTGCATTGCCATTCTGATAGAGAGAAACGGAGCCATTGTTTAGACGCCAGTTCTTGCCTCGGATGCGAATGCTACCTGTGCCACCGATGGCAGCTGCATTTCCGCGGTAGCGATTCCGTCGGTCAATGTGCTCGCGATCACTTCCTGTGAAGGTGATGCGGGCACGGCTGCCAAGGGCGGCTGCGTCGCCAGTCACGTCGATTTTTGAAAAACCTTGCTGAGTCAAAGTGACACTGCCGATGAGGTCGACCCGGCTCCGATTCGGTCCACGTGTGAGTCTGAGATCGATCACATTAGCACTGCGGCGTGACCAAGCGCCGGTGAATTCGTAAGCACTGTCTCCATACACCGAGAGGCGTGCGTCGCCATCGCGCTGCAAGAGGACACGCGCTTGGCTGAGGCGTTTGTTAGTTCTGCGCGTGGCGAAGGTGCCGTGACCACGTCTGGTGTTGTCGATGCTGAAACGTTCCGTTGGCTGGCGTTTGTCAGGCGTGGCGGTGAACTTCAAAAGGAGTGGGCCATCGAGCGCCTGTGAGCTGCCTTTGAGATAGAGTTGGTGAATGGTGCCATTGCGAAGCGTGACACTTCCCGACGCACTCGCTGGCGAACGGTCGTAGGTCGTAGTGATTGTGAGGAGCGCTTGATTGGCTTTCCCTCGCCGCCAGGTGCCGGCAAAGCGATAGCTCTGTTGCCCGCTGACGCGGATATCGGCACGGCCATCTCGGGTCAGCGTGATGGAAGCACGGTCAAGAGTTTGGTTAGGGCCGCGGAGACTGAGAGCGCCTCGGCCACGCTCGTTGGCGCGCACTTCATAGGCGGAGTCAGGTATGGCTCCGCGCCGATCCTCGCGATCGAAAGGCCGCAGATCGCGTTGTCCCAGGAGACGCTCGAAAGGATTCTGGGCTTGGGCTGCGCTGAGTAGGAGCGTGGTGAGAAGGAGGTAGACGAGGCGGGGCATGACAGAGCTAAGCAGTTGATGGGCAACTTAGTCAGCTGATTTCTGTAACTTTCGGGCAGGGATCTTGCGTTGCCGCCCGGCGGGACCGGTCGTAAGCTTCGGCGTGGACATTATTGGTATCAAACGGATAGCGGTGGCGCTGATGCTGGGAGCGACGGTAATTTCAGCTCGTGGGCAAGAGGCAGCAGCGAATACAGCAAGTGGGCTTTTGACCAAGTTGACGGAATTCTATCGCTCTTTGGAGGCTGTCAGCGTTGAATCAGAGCTAGTGGTCTCGATGGGGGAACCCGGGAAGGAGCAAGTGATTCAATCGCTCAAGCAGACGGTGAAATTGAATCGGCCTGGCCAGTACTCGCTCTCGACTCGAGGTGTAGGAGACTTCCTCAGCATGCCCTCGGTTTACCTAGATGGGGGGGAAGCCACGATCTTGATCGATGAGAAACAAGCGATCCAAACGGACGACATCGCGACCGTGCCAGCACTCTATCAGAGCCCTGTGCTCGGTTATAGTGAGGGGGCTTCTGGCAATGTGATCCTTGATCAGAATCTCGCCCTTAGTTTTCTCAATAAGCTCCTGTTCTCTGAGCTTGGGCAAGATTGGGAGAAAGATCTGAAAGAGGTTAAGATGGTCGGTGAGGAGAAGCTAGGGGCGCTTGATGCGAATATGCTAGTTTTATCGACGGAGACTCAGCAGTTTGGCAAGCCGACTAAGATGGACCTTAAGATATGGGTGCAGAAAGGTGACGAGCCCTTTCTGCTAGCGCTAGAGCCAGACATGTCGCAGCTCTTTCCCAAGCAAGAGGGCGAGCCTGACGTGAATCTGCAGATGATGAGTCTTTGGTCGGACTGGAATAGTTCGCCTAAGTTCAAAGCGCATGACTTTGCCATGCCGGCCGTTGGAGAGCAGCTCAAGATTCATGAGAGTGTCGAGGCGATGATGCAAGCTCAGACGACCGAGTCGAATCCAGCTCTCACGTTGACAGGCGTGGTGGCACCGGACTTCGAGTTTCCTATGCTCGGTGGTGGCGAGGCGAAGCTTAGTGACTTGAAGGGAAATGTGGTCGTGTTGGGATTCTGGGCGTCCATGCTTGGAGCGGAATCGAACTACTTAGGAGTGTTGCAGCGCGTGCATGAGAAACTTCAGCCCCGTGGTGTGCGATTGCTCGCCGTGAATTTAGGGGACCCAGCAGCGGTAGCCACGGCTTATTTGGAGCAGGGGAAATGGAAACTCCCTGTCGCCCTGGATGAGAAACAGACGGCGATGACCTCCTACAAGGTGCGAAGTATTCCTCAGACCGTCGTCGTAGGCCAAGACGGAGAAATCTACCAGGTTCACGTAGGCACCGATGAGGCTTTTGAAGACGAACTGATCGAAGAGCTATCGCGACTCGTGGATGCGAAAGGGAATGCCTCCGCAACCCCATAGTCAGGCGTAACCCTTTATAGAGTAGAGAGTTTCCCATTGCCACGCTCGCTGAGACTTTTTAGTGTATTGAAGCAAATCCCATTCATGACGAACTACCCCCGTTGGAAAACCCTTCTCATCTTTAGCTTCGGCTGTCTGGCCTCGGCTCAAGCCCAAGAGGCCGCGCCCGTGACGACTGATGCTCAGGCCCCGGCCATTGTCATCTCTACTCTGGATAGTGCCGATCCTATCCCAGTCGTTGAGGCTGAGGTTGTCGTTCCTGATCCCCTGCAAGCGTTGCGTGATCGTGAAGCGGCCATTCAGAAAGTCTTTAAACGAGTCTCGCCGAGTGTGGTAGCGCTAGGGTCAGCCCGGCGTGACATGCCGGGATGGGGGAGTGGCGTCATTGTGAATGAAGACGGCCTCATCCTAACAGCAGGTCACGTCACGGAAGCGACAGGTGATAGGATCCTAGTGTATCTGGCAGACGGGCGTGTCTTACCTGGAGATCGATTGGGGGCGAATATGAATCGCGATGCCGCCATGGTGCAGCTTGTCTCTCCCCTCGAGAACGAGAAATTTCCCTTTGTGGAGGTGGCCCCGGCGGACACCGCAGAGCTAGGAGACTGGGTCGTCGCTATGGGGCACCCAGGTGGCTATGATCCTACACGGCCGGCACCATTGCGTGTCGGGCGAGTTCTTCAGAAACAAAGTGATAAACTGATCGTGACGGACTGCACCTTATCTGGGGGAGATTCCGGTGGCGCTGTCTTTGATCTAGAGAGTCGTTTGGTGGGTATCAACTCCTCCATTGCTCAAAGCCTGTCTCATAACATTCATGTCACGATGGACGTCTTTCATCGAGGTTGGGATCGGATGTTGGCAGGTGGTGAGAACGGGACTTGGGGTGAACTCACGAATCTCTTTAATGAGCCGCTGCCAGGCTATGAAAGCAAGATTGATAGGAGTATGAATCGTGCCTTGTTAGGGGCGAATTTGGACAAGCGTTCGCGGAATGGAGTCCTCGTTCGTGAAGTGAGGCCTGGGTTTCCAGCAGCTGAGGGTGGTTTGCGTTCTGGAGACGTCATCACCGGTTTTGATGGGAATCCTGTCACTGAATACATCGAACTGCTTCCGCTGCTAACGAAGATGGATCCCGGCGATGAGGTTGATATCCTCGTAGATCGCCGCGGCCAAGAAACGACAGTCACCATCACGATGGGAGACCGCGCGAAACTTCTCGATCAGAATCTCAGCAATCCACGCTAATGAATCATTCGTCTTTTAAGTATTTGAGCGTCCTTGGAGCCGTTTCCATTGGATTCTCGTCCCCGGGCTTTGGTCAACAACTCATCGATGACGAGCGCCGAGGCGAAGAAATGAGAGCAGCAGCTGAGGACGGCTACGGTCTCTTCTACGAGTCTCAAGAGCGGAAGCGTCCCAAGACTCGCTATGAGAAGTTGCATCGCAGCACGCTCGTCGAATTCGCACCTTTGGTAGAGCGATCCAGAGGGAGCACGGTTAAGATCTACAAAGGCGATGAGGTCGTGATCCTCGGAACGGTGGTCGCTCAGGAAGGCCTTATCATCACCAAAGCTAGTGAGATTCACGATGATGAGGAACTCGCTGTAGAACTGCCTAACAGGGAGAAAGTAGCGGCCGAACTCATCGAGGTGAATGAGGAGAATGACCTAGCACTTCTGTGGGTGCATCAATTTGATCTAACTCCTGTGGAATGGGCACCCGGGAGCGAACTTCCTATTGGCTCTCTCCTCGCCTCTTCTGGAACCTTCTCGCTACCTATGGCCATTGGCACGGTGAGCCTTGATTTGAGGAATTTGCTAGAAAGTAAGAAAGGTTTCTTGGGCGTCCAGATGAAGGCCGCCGAAGATGGGTCCGGTCTCTTTGTGGAACTCGTGGTAGAAGGATCAGGAGCGGAAAGCGGCGGCATGGAGAAGGGCGATCTCATTCAAGCCATCGATGGTGAGGCCATGAGGACCACGCATGATTTGATCAATACGGTTTCCGAGAGTGAGCCTGGCGATGTGGTCGTCGTGCAGATCATCCGTGATGAAGAGAAGATGATGTTAGAAGTGACCTTGGGGGATAAGGATTCAGGCCTCGGTTTTCGGATGCCTATGCATGAGCAGCTTGATAAGACTGCTCGGATGGGAGTGCGTGTCAGTCGGAAGCGTTCTGGCTACCCAGCCGCGATCCAGCACGACATGCTCTTGCGCCCCACGCAGTGTGGCAGTCCGCTAGTTAATATTGATGGGCAAGCCGTCGGCGTGAATATTGCTCGCGCAAGCCGCGTGAAATCCTACGCCATCCCCTCGGAAGTCATTCAAGAATGGCTGGGTGATCCCAAAGAACTCGCCGAGAAAGTGCTACAGACTCGGGTCAAGAACGCTGAAGCCGCACGTTTGGCTGCCGAGGAAGCCTTAGAAGAAGCTCAAGCGCTCGAAATAGACGTGCAATCGGCCCTAGACGATTTAGAAGCTCAGCGCGCTGCGAAAGCGGAAGCCGAATTAGAGGCGAAATTAGAAGCAGAAGCAAAGGCTGCTGCAGAAGCCGCGATTGAGGAGTCTTCGCCAGATGTCGAGCCGATCGGTGAGGATGTTCAGGCGCAGTAAACTAGCGGAATCATGAGAATTAGGATCGAAGATTTCTGTGAAGACATTGTGGGCAAGGTCATGAGCGGCACAGAGACCTCGGATACTGAACTCGCTGCCCAAGCAGGTATTTCCATCGCTTCTATCCAGCAGCTACGCCGAGGTGAAGGTGATGCAGAGACCGCTCGAGCGGTTGCTGGTCCGTTAGGTTTGGATCCCGAGAAATTGGTCGATTCCTTTAATCGTAAGTGGAGCCCAGAGTCTCACTCAGTGGATGGGCTTTTCATGGTCAACACTCCTTACAGTGACATGCATGTGAATGCCTATCTCGTGTGGGATCATAATAGTAGATCAGCCGCAATCTTCGACACCGGAGCGGATGCCAGCAAGCTCATCGCCAAAGCCGAGGAGGAGAAGTTCAAAGTAACTCACATCTTCCTCACGCACACTCATCGAGATCATATCGCGGATCTGGAAAGTGTGAGGACAGCTTTTCCCGAAGCCACCGTGCACGTCGGAGCACGTGAACCGCTCCCAGATACCAGGTCGGTGGAGCCTGCCGACAAGTTCGCCCTCGGCCAGCTCCGTATTTCTGCTCGATTAACATGGGGCCATGCCCAGGGGGGGATCACCTACGTCGTCGAAGGCCTTTCTACTCCTATAGCAGTCGTCGGAGACGCCATGTTCGCCGGATCCATGGGAGGCGGAATGATTTCCTACGCCGATGCGCTTCGGACGAATCGTGAAGAAATTCTCTCACTGTCCGAAGACACCATCCTCTGCCCAGGCCACGGTCCACTGACTACCGTAGGAGAAGAGAAGGCGCACAACCCCTTCTTCTAGTCGGCCAAATTGTCGTGGATCACTCCGTGGTCCAAACGCCTCAGTGCCAATCTGAGATCAGCTAAACTGCGGTCTGTTTATAAGAGATGCGCTATCATTCACCTTTCCGGACTAAACAATAAAACAGTTACACCTTGAGTTCGACGAAGATATCGCGAACTGAGCCAGGTCCATCGTCTTTTATAGGTAATGTTAGTTGAGCGTGAACGACGTTCTCGCCGTTCGGTTCCGTATAGAAGGAAACTCCGAGCTCTGCACGCCAGTCCAGCTTCTGAGCGGTTGGGTAACAGCTGTCACAGTGTCCTTGAAAACGATCTTTTCGCGGTTCTTAAAGCTCGTTGCGTAGTTTTCTTAACGGGTTGGCGACGCCTCTCAAGCCTCCTCGGTCGTAGTAGAGTTTGGTACAGAAGGGCTGTATCGAGATTTACCGTCATTTCCATACGGAATTTAATGACTCGCGGTATGGGGGTTAGTATTTGTTCACCTATCGTAAGTACAGGGCTGTGTCAGAACCAAGATTCTTGGATGAGGCCGAGTTCTGGGAATGTAACTCTTTTAATGTCAATAGATTAGGTGATTAATTATGGTTGGAGTGGTGGTTATATACATAATTTAAACACCCTAATCAGATTATATAAATCAAACTTGTAATAGGTCACTTCAGTGCAAATTATTATGATAAGGTGATTAAAGTATGGTGAATGAATTTATTTATTACCAATAAACCCTAATTTTTTTACTCATTGTAACAAGTGAACAAAGCTAGCCTGTCTTCTGTAATCGTAGTTTCCGTAATGCCGTTTCAATGCTTGGCGCTGAGCATATCTGCCTTTCGCGTATTTCCTTTGGGGGAAAGAGGCGGCATCCCAAGCGAACGTGGCGGTATCGTTGAGAGCAAGTGGAGGCCGGAGTCGTTCTTTGGCTGGGGTTATTGTCGCTATCTTGGAGTGAATCCCGGTGGGCAAATCCATCCACGCCACTCGTCTGAACGTGTCGCTGGCACGACCGAGGGCGTTCTACACGCTTAGCGCGCCTACTTAAAATCATTAAAACACCAACATTAAACGATTAATCGTCGATGAATATAGCTGGAAAAGCCTTCTGCCGAACCTTTCAGAGACAGGTCTTACACTATTTTTTTATCTTGGTTGAGATATCAAAAGTCCCGTCGATTGCCGGGCGCTTGGTGCAAAGATCGTCATTGCTGGAACCCATTAACAGGATCTAACAAATATATATATATGAATATTCAATGCCTAAATAGCAGCTTTTCGGGAAACATGCAGATCCGGCAAGTCCGTTTGCTTGTGTTTTTACTGATTGGGACATTTCTGTTTTTAAGTCTCATTCCAGGCAAGGCCGTGATTACGGTTAATGCTTTTCGAGATTACGACCTCAATGGCGCGGATGAGGGAATCAGCGAGCCGTTGGTAAATGGGCTAACGGTGACTGCATATAACGCTGCAGGTAGTGCGACGGTAGCGGCAGAGTCTTCGCCTGGTGTTTACACCATCTCGGGAGTGACAGGTCGCGTTCGAGTCGAGATCACTGGCTTGCCTACGGGCACTGCGCCGGGGGTCGACTTGGGCGTTTCCAACCCGCTGCTCTTCTTTGCTGATGATGGGGATACTGTTAGTGTTGGGGTGAATAATCCTCGAGACTTCAGCGAAGCTAACCCATGGCTGGTGGTTCCGTGTTGGATCACGGGCGAACCAGACGATATCGTGGCAAACGATAGCGATTACCTTCCTCCTGGCAGCCGAATTGGTGACGCAGCCGCTTTGGTCAGCTCTCGCTATCTCTGGGGGCCGGATACTTCCCAGCATACCAGTAGCACAACGGAGCCTGAGCTGCAAATGGACTACACCAGCGGGACTGGAGTCGCTGCGCCGCCTTCTCCCATTGCTGATCAAGATGATATTGGTTCAACGTGGGGTGTCGCTTACAGTCAATCTGAGGGTGAAATTTTCACTTCGTCTGTCTTTAAGCAAGCCGCCTATCTGCCCGCTGGTGCGGAAGGTCGCATCTATTCAGTGCCAATGGATCTGGCGACTGGCGGAGTTGGCGGGGCCATTTCGACATTTGTCGATGCGCCCACAGGAACCATCTCTTATCCGGAAAGCCCCCCCCACTATGTGACTAATAGTCAAAAGACGAATCTTCATATCTTCAACTATGCGGGACGCGATGGACTCGGTGACATCGATATTAGTGATGATGAGAATTATCTCTACGTGATGGAACTCAGCACACGTTCAGTGCTAGTCTATGCTACGAGGGATTTCAATGATGCTGGAGCTACAGCGAGAACACGGGGTGATTTAATTGCTACTTGGCCCATGCCTCTGGACCAGGCTACCAGTCCGAATCCTGCCATTGATATGCGCCCTTGGGCCTTGAAATATTTTAAAGGCGACCTGTATGTGGGTGCCGTTTCCTCTGGTGAATCTACACAAGACTCGGACGATATTCGTGCCTATATCTATCGGGTCAATACGACTACAGGGAATTACGTTAGTGTCTACGACTACCCCTTAACCATTGATGTGCAATACGGTTGGTTCCCTTGGATACCTCCCTACGATCCTGTAACGGAAACGACGGATGCGTTTTGGAAAGATTGGTATGACCAGCAGGGCGACGGCCCTCTCTCGGAAAAGTACACCACTCCTTTGTTGGTCGATATTGAGTTCTATCAGCGGGACGACGGAGATCATATCACGATTGGCTTGGCCAATCGCTCCTCGCTTCAGATGGTGCGCCTTCCGTCTAAGGAACTTCCTCCAGGTTCTGGCGAAAGACAAGCAGGGCCTAGAAGTTACGGCACGATCCAAGGTGTGTACTGGGATGGGACACAGTACCTTCCGGATCCTATGAATGATGGTGTGATGGGTGGTCGCACGAACGCACCGCCGGCGGGTGGCAACGATCGTGACCAATTCTATATCGACTACAATAAATATGGTCTAGGAACCCTCGCGCAGAAGCCAGGAGGCTATCTTGCCGCTGTTTATACTCGTCCACAGGGGAACATGCTAGATGGTGACCCAGGCAGTGATAATCTGCATTCTGTTGCAGGCTATGCATTCTATGATCAAGAGCTGGGGAGGGTCGACCGTGCCTACATGGTCTACGCTCGTGATGTAGACTATAACTTCGACAAGGGAGGTGGGCTCGGAGACGTCGAAATGATTGGTAGTCCACCACCGATTGAGGTTGGAAACTATGTCTGGAATGATAGCGATGGCGCAAATGTTGGCGTGCAGGATCCTGACGAGCCTGCCATTTCTGGAGTGACCGTGACTCTTAAGGCCCCTGGCGGTGGAGTCATCGCTACGGCAGTAACTGACTCTACTGGCTATTATAAGTTTTCCAGTGCTGCAGGAACCGACACAACGAGCTCTAAGTATGGTCTTACTGACCTCGCTTACGACACATCCGGATACCAAATTTGTATTGCAAATAATGATGCTGCTCTAGTTGGATTGGCTGCCACGATAGTAAATGCAGATGCTACCAGCAATGGTGATGCACGTGACAGTGATGGACAGATCAGTGGGGCTGATACCGTAATCAACTTTGCGATCGGCGCTCCTGGAGTGAACGCACATGACTATGATTTCGGATTTTCCGCAGCCGCTGCATGCAGCTTGGTAGTCGATTCGGTTACCCCATCGAACTACGACTTTGGCGCAGGCACCTTTGATGTAGATGTGACGGTCACCTATGTCGGAGCTCCCGACAACAATTCAGGAGGGGCTCCACAGGTAATCATCAATGGTCAGACCTTCAATCTCGCCGGTGCGATCGGTAGCGACGGCTCGGAAACCTTCACGCTTATCGGTATTGCGATCACGAATGAAATTGCAGCGGCCTTTGTCACTTATGAGGCGGATGGGGACAAGTCCGACGTTTCGGATTGTTCGGTCACTGTGGTCTCCGCTACGGTAAATAACTTCACTAACATCGGTTCATCTATCACATATGATCTGGCCTTGGAGATTGGTTACCTTGCTCAGGCGGCGGATGGCGATATCGATGTTTCTGCTGGCGGGCAATCGGCCACACTCACCAATGATGGCAGTGGCTCAGGAGCGGTCATTATTAGCGGTATCATGATGGACGAGGATCCACCTTTTCAAGTCATCGCTGCATTCGCCGATGATGCTAGCTGCCATGATGTGGGTTATTATGTGCCGCCAGATTCGAGTAGCTGTCCGGTTGATGGTATTGGAGGGACGGTCTTTCAAGACTACAATGCGAATGGCCTTCGTGATACTGCGGATTTGAATGATGACGGATCGATTGGTGTCGTGGAGTATAGTGAGCCGGGTAGGCCCTTTGTCATCGTGCGTGCTTATGATGTGGATACCAATCTGGTTGGTTGGGGTGTGAGTGATCAGAACGGTGCGTTTGTTATAAATAATACGGCTCAGACTGCGGCGTTGGACTTAACTGCCTATGCCAATGGATTGCGTTTGGAATATGATGTCGATACGGATGGTAGTATCATTCCTGGAGCAGCTGGTGGGTCCCGAGTGCAGCGAGTGACGAATCCAGCCACCAGCTGTGATCTCACCTTGGCCGTGCAAGATCCGACCCAAGTGTGCACCATGACACCGATGTTGGCCGTGCCCTGTTATATCAATGGCGATCCGCTTCAAGGTGGAAGCGCGGGAACAGGCGAAGGATTTGTCATTTTTCCTTACGAGTCTTATGGAGAAGCTTCTGAGACTCCATACAGTGGCAGTCCTCCAATCAAGGTCGATGCGTCGAAGCTCGGTTCGGTTTGGGGGCAAGCATATGATCCTGTGAATAATGTTATCTACCTTTCCGCCTTTATGAAGCGGCATGTAGGATTTGGGCCACTGGGAATTGATGGAATCTATAAAGTAGATCTTAAGACCACTCCGCCGACGGTGACCAACTGGTTGGAAGTGGATGCTGACCTTGGTGTGGATGTGGGAGTGGATACACGGACGGCTTATCTTGGAGATGACGACGACTTGGATCCGAATGAGCTTCCCGCTGATTCCTCTAAGCCGAATCGCGATGAGTTGGCCTTCGGTGCGGTAGCGAAACGCTCGATGGGGGATCTCGATATCTCTGCAGATGGCAAGACTTTATGGGTAGTGAATCTATTTGAGCGAACCTTAGTTGAGATCGATATCTCAGGAGCGTCACCTGTATTGACTGCGGAGCATGCGATCCCCGATCCAGGTTGTGAGGGAGACTTCCGACCCTGGGGATTGAAAGTGCATCAAGGTCGTTTGTTAGTGGGTAATGTCTGCTCGGCACAAAGTTCGCAGTCGCAAACCGATCTTAAAGCTTTCGTGCAATCCTTCGACGGGGCAGATTGGTATGAGGAATTGTCCTTCTCTTTGGACTATATCCGCGCCGAGAATGACATGGTGCTTGGCAATGCTTCCGATGGCGATTGGTTGCCCTGGCAAGATACGTACAGTACTATTGATGGGACAGGTGCGTTCTCCATCTATCCGCAGGCGATTCTGTCTGATATTGAGGTGGATACAGATGGCTCCCTTATTCTTGGCTTCATTGACCGTAATGGGCACCAGACGGGCTTCTCGAATGCCCGTCCTGAAGCTCTCACTACGAGCGTGCAAGGTATTTCAGCTGGTGATGTGATGCGAGCGTGCCTTGTCGATGGCCGCTATGTGATTGAGAGTAATGGTACCTGTGGACCCTACACCACGATGGGAGATGGCACCGCCGATGGTCCTGGCGGAGGTGAATACTATTGGGGGGATATATCGCAGTATCAAGGTTGGGTGAATCCTGACACATCACCGACGACGCATGGTGAAACCACCCTGGGGGCATTAGCCTTATTGCCAGGGCGAGGGGAAGTGGTGACGACCGCCTACAACCCTACCAAGACGTCGACGTCGGGTGGTATCATCTGGTTGAATAATCAACATGGTGGACGCAACTCCTACTCGCCTGGAGCTCAGTGGTCGACGTCTGCTGGTTCTGGTGGAGCGGACGATTTCGGATACCGTCTTTATCAATTGACTCTCGGGGATCCCACCGTCTTTGGCAAAGCGAACGGGCTGGGGGATCTGGAGATCATTTGTACGCCCGCAGCATTGGAGATTGGCAACTATGTGTGGTGCGATAATGACAGTGACGGCCTGCAAGACCCTGATGATGCGGGTATCTCCGGTGTCATGGTGAAGCTGTATGAAGATACTGATGTGGATTGTACCAATGGTTACGGTACGCAAGTGGGTGAAGCGACCACGGATGCTCAAGGATTCTATATCTTTGGGGGAGGGGCTAACCGGAACTTGTATGGGACCACGACCACCAATGAGAGTGTCACTGCTCAAGTACTGTCTGATACAGATGATGCGGATCAGATTGGAAGCGGGACCGTTACGACGTGGAGCAATCCCGTGCTCATGGGGGACAGTGATCGAGTCTCGGGCTTCCGCTATCAAGGTGTGACCATCCCACAAGGGGCCACGATTACTTCTGCTGTGTTAGAGTTTACGGCTGTGAATGCTTCGAGCGGTGCCGTGACATTTGAGGTCGAAGCTCATGCGGCTGACAATCCGTCTGCATTTGCTAGCTCACCAGAGTCATTGACCGTGGCCGACCGTCCACGCACTTCGGCAAGTACGTCGTGGAGTCCCTCGGATTGGGCCGATGCTACCACCTACCAAACAGATGACTTGACCACTGTCGTTCAGGAGTTGGTTAATCGGCCCGCATGGGAATCAGGAAATGCCATGGTCTTTCTTGTTACAAGGACTGTTGGGATAGGATCTCGTTCTGCCGCGACTTACAACACGTGGCCCAATGATGTAGGGGCCCGGCTTATTGTGAACTATGAAGCGACCATTCCAGATCCTATTAAATCGGCGACAAATTATTGTGTGGTCATTGATAGTGCCGATGCGGCCTTGAGTGGCAGGACGGTGACGACGGCATTTCTCGATGGCGCACAGCCAGCGAATGTAGACGATCAGGATAACGTTGAAAACTTAAGGGACTCCAATGGCCAGATCTATAGCACAGATATCTATGCTGGTGTGTTGTCAGGTGCTCTTGGATCGAGCAATCATAGTTACGATTTCGGTTTCACGGCACCTCTCGTCGGCATCGGCAACGTCGTCTTCAATGACCTCAACAAGGATGGCAACTACGACGCAGGTGAAGGCATCGATGGAGTCATCGTGCAACTCTGGGATCCCGGTGCAGACGGCATCGGAGCAAACGATGTCCAAGTGGGCAGCAACGTCACCACAGCCGATGGAGGATGTTACCTCTTTAACGCCTTGGCTCCGGGTGACTACTACGTCAAAATCCCTGCATCCGAGTTCGCCACAGGCGAGCCCCTCGAAACCGCACTCTCCATCACCGGCACACAAATAGGCGATGACGACGCTGGCGAAGACGGCATCGATGATGCAGACCCAGCGACTAACGGAATTATCTCCGCAGTCGTCACCTTGGCCGCTGACTCCGAGCCGACTAACGCCGGAACAGGTGTCCTCGCCGAAACAGGTAAAGACAACACCTCAGATGACGCAGACGATGACAACACCGATCTCACCGTAGACTTCGGCTTTGACTTTGAAGAAGTGGTTGTCGTCTCCTATGACTACGGCGATCTCCCTGAAGGCGGAAGCAAAGACTTCCCAACCGCAGGAGCCAGCGCTGCTGACTATGCCCGTCACGTCCTCGGATCAGGTCTCTTGTTAGGCTCTAAAGTCGATGCGGAAGATGATGGCCAACCGAATGCCGCCGCAGATGGCGATGGCAATGACGAAGACGGCATGGTCCTTCCTGATCTCGCTCCTGGCGCCACCTACAGTGTGCCATTCACAGCCGTGGTGCCTTCGGGTTCACCGCTGCTCAATGCTTGGATCGACTTTGATTGCAGTGGCACGCTAGACGCCGACGAGCAAGTCGCGACCGATCTAGTAGTCACCGATGGTGCCAATACCCTCACATTCACCGTGCCAAATGACGCCACCCCAGGCGTCGCTTATTCACGCTTCCGCCTGAGCACGACCACGGTAGGCGTCACAGGAGAAGCTCCAGACGGTGAAGTCGAAGACTACCTCGTCACCATCCTGCCTCCAATTGGCGCGATCGGTAACTATGTCTGGCTCGATGAGAACTCTGACGGAATGCAAGATCCAGGTGAGCCTGGCTTGCCAAACATCATCGTCCAGCTCTGGCTTGATGCCGATGGCGGCGGTCGCGACACGATGGTGGCCACGACGGTGACCGATACGCATGGCGGCTATCTGTTCTCAGATCTTCCTGCCGGCTGTTACTATGTTGATATCGATGACGCCTCCGTGCCGGCCTCGCTCTCACAGACAACCGTGTTCACCAAGGTCACCGACGGCTCTGACACAGACACCGATAGTGACGACGGCGATTTCGGTAACAAAGATCACGCAAGTGATGGCTACAAGATCACGCTAGATCCTGACGAAGTGAACCTCACGGCCGACTTCGGTTACAATGAAAACCCAACCGCAGACGTCGATGGCGGCACGAACACCGCGACCATCGGTGACAAAGTCTGGTATGACACCGACGCCGATGGCGTCAAAGACCCAGATGAAGTCGGCATCGCCGGCGTCGTGGTCGAACTCGTCACGACGGGCCCTGACGGCCTCTTCCACACCGCCGATGATATCGTGGGTGTCGGACCTGACGGAGCGTTAGGCACTGGAGACGACGTCGCCGCCTTCCTCACCACGACGGATGCACTGGGTTGCTACCTCTTCGATGGGCTCGCACCAGATGCCTATTGTGTGAAGGTCGTTGATGAAAACTTCGCCGGCGTGGGACCACTCAATGGTCTCACACAAACAGGGGACCCCGATGACTATGGCAAGCCAGCCTCTGCAGGGGATAACGAAACCACAGTGCCCGTGATGCTTGGGCCGGGAGATGTCTTCCTCAATGCCGACTTCGGCTATGACGGAGGAGTCGTCGGAAGCCTCGGCACCAAAGTCTGGCTCGACGCCAATGCCTCAGGCGGCGACGAAGCCACGCTGACCAGTGATGGCGAAATGGGTATCCCAGGAGTCACTGTCGCCCTCATCGCAGACACCGATAAAGACGGCGTCTGGGACAGCGGCGAGCCTATCATCGCCACAGCCACGACAGACGATGCAGGTTGTTACCTCTTCGACGGTCTCCCGATCGACGCGGATGGCGAAGGCTACTTGGCTTGGGTCAATGACACCGACAGTGTGCTCAAAGGCCTCACTCAAACCTTCGACGAAGACGGCGGTCTCGATAACCTCAGCGGCGCGGTGCTAGACACCACGACCACGAGTAGCCTGACAGAAGACTTCAGCTACACCCCGATTCATCCTAACGGAAGCATCGGATACACCGTGTGGGCTGACCTCGATGAATCAGGCGGCAACCAAGACACGCAAGGCGCCGAGCCAGGCATCGCCAATGTCACCGTCACGCTCTGTGACGCCAATGGCGACCCCATCGCCAGCACCGTGACCAATGCGAACGGCGAGTATCTGTTCAGCAACCTCGCCTTCGGCACCTACACCGTCAAGGTAGACAGCGCGGACACGGACCTCACAGCCAACTACGACAGCACCCCAAGCTACGATCCAGAAGGTGCTGCCGACAGCGAAAGCACCGTCACGATCAGCAGCAGTGCCCCGCACAACCGCGATCAAGACTTCAGTTATCCGCCAAGTGCCACGAACACCCTGGCCAGCATCGGTGACAAAGTCTACTATGACACCAATGGCAATGGCACCCAAGACGCCGACGAACCAGGCATCCCAGGCATCGTCCTCGCTCTCGGTGGCGACGCCACGGCGACAACGACGACAGACGAGAACGGTTGCTACCTCTTCGATGGACTTGCCCCTGGCAATTACACCATTACGGTAACAAACCCACCAAACGCCACCACCCAAACGGAAGACCCAGATTCCCCAGGCACTCCTGACGACATGTCAGCTGAAGACCTCGTCGCCAGCGAACACGACCGCGATCAAGACTTCGGCTACGATCCTACCGGCGTGCTCTACAGCATCGGCAACACTGTTTGGTTAGACCTCGATGGCGACGGTGATCAAACCGACGACCCCAACGAGTCTGGCACCGAGCCCGGCATCGAAGGCGTCACCGTCTACCTCTGTCACAATGGCGCAGACGACACCTTCGGCACCGCCGATGACGTCGTGCTCGCCACCCAAACCACAGACAGCACCGGCTACTACCAATTCAACGGACTGCCAGGCACCCTCGACTACCAAGTCAAAGTCGACATCAGCACTCTACCAGAAGGCGTCAGCCCCATCTCAACCTATGAGAACGACGCCATCAATGACAGCACCACCACCGTCGCCAACTTGGCCAGTGATGTCGTGACCGAAGACTTCGCCTACCCACTCCTCGGAGCCATCGGCGACACCGTCTTCTTCGACAGTGACAACGACGGCACCCCAGACGGTGGCGAAGGCCTCGAAGGCGTCCTCGTCCGACTCTGTGCAGCTGATGGCAGCACCATCCTCGCAGAAACCACCACAGACGAGAACGGCCGTTACCTCTTCGACGATGTCGCCGCAGGCACCTACAACGTCAAAGTAGACCCTAACGATGACACCCTGCCCGCAGGCCTCACCAACAGCGTCGACCCAGACACCGCCAACCCCGGAGATGAAACCAGCACGGTCACGTTAGGCGTCGCTGAAATCGATCTTGGCCAAGACTTCGGCTACATCGGAAGCGCAGGACGCATCGGCAACCTCGTCTGGCTCGACCTCGATGCCGACGGCCTCTACGAAACCGCCAATGGTGAAACCCCCATCGGCGGCGTCACCATCGACCTCTACCTCGACGAGAACGGCAACGACGTCGTCGACCCAGGTGAGCCACTGTTAGGCAGCACGATCACGGAAGCCGCGATCAACGCCGCCTACGGAACCGACGGCAACTACTGCTTCGACAACCTCCCCGCCGGAGACTACGTCGTTGAAGTCAGCGACCGTGATGGCGTCCTCGCAGGCTACTGGCACTCTCTCGGCACCACCGATGCGGACAACCACAGCCAAATCGAAGCCTTCGCCCTCACACTCACCGCAGGTGAGCAGAAGAACGCCGACTTCGGTTACTACGTAGAGCCAGGAGCCCTCGGAAACTACGTCTGGCTAGACGAGAATGACGACGGCCTGCAAGACAGCAGTGAGCCCGGCATCGCCAACGTCGAAGTCACCCTCACCATCGCCTATCCAGATGGCACGATCACGACGCTCAAAACCCTCACAAACATCATAGGTCACTACAGCTTCGGCAACCTACTCCAAGATGAAGACGACAAGTGCGGAGACGGCCCCACGGCAGATCCAAATGCGCCCGCCATCGCCGACGACGCCACGGAGCCACTCTACACCATCAGTGTAGACACCGCGCAAGCGGCCCTCACAGGCTACACCTTCACCACGAAGCCAAACACCGGCGGAGACGACAAGATCGATAGCGAACTCGCCACTGGCGTCGTTGCCAAGCCCGTGCAAGGTCAGACAGACACCGCCGCGAAAGATCCGGCTTCGACTGAAGACGCCATCGCCAGCTACGACTTCGCCTTCACCGCACCGCTCTACAACATCAAGGGCCAAGTGCGTGACGATGCCGACCTCGATGGCGATGTCACAGAAGCAGGCGTCCCTATCAGTGGCGTCACCGTCCAGCTCTACAACGACGTCAACGGCAACGGCATCCCAGAGTCAAGTGAACTCATCAAAGATGAAGTGACCGACAGCGATGGTCGCTACTGCTTCGAAGACTACCCTAACGGAAGCTACCTCGTGGTCGAAATCGACCCTCAAGGCGCCACCTCCACCGGCGACAAAGACGGTGGCACCACGCAGGATGAGCGCAACACCATCCCTGTCACGGTCGCAGGTGCTGACAATGAGAACAACGACTTCCTCGATGACATCGACCCCCAAGGCTACTTCTACAAAAGTGCCACCGGAGAGATCGTCAAAGGTGGCAGCATCACTGTCAGTGGGCCACCCGCCGCCATCATCACCATCATTCAAGATGGTAGCTCAGGACAATACGAGTGGATCACGGACACCCCAGGCACTTACACCGTCACCTACAACCCACCTGCCGGCTGCCTCATCGACCCAACACGGCCCACGGCTGGCTCCTACGACCCAGCCCCAGGAGATCCTGACCCAACGGTCATTGGTTCGGAAGAAGATCCGACGAACCCAGGCTATCTCACGGACTTCACCGTCGGTGGCAATCCTTGGTATGACGAGTTCATCCTCGATAGCGGAGACCCGATCATTCTCAGTAACAACATCCCACTCGTCAACGACAAGGCTGACACTTGGGCAATCTGGCAGGGTCAAAACCCGCTCGGAGGCACCAACACCCCGACCGGCAACCCTGACGGAGACATCTGGGACAACGCGCTCGAATACGCCCTCTGTCTCGACGCAGCTAGCGGCGTCCCAGCGCACCCAGGCTTCTGCCTCGAAGCCATCAGTGTCACTCAGAACGACGCCACCTTCATCCGCCGCAGCGGCGGCCTCACCGATGTCAGCTACTGCATCGAAGCCCGCAGCAGCCTCCCCACCACGGGCCTCGACACCTGGACGCTCCTAGCGGACATCCCAGGAAGCGGCACCGGCAGCATCGCAGGCGTCACCATCACCGACAATGGCGATGGCACCGAAACTGTCCGCCTAGCAGACATCGACACCACCGCGCCGCTCACTCAAGCGTTAGGGTTCGTTCGTCTCACCATCAAGCTAGACGACGACAATGACGCCGGCACCGACCCAGTCACCTCAAGCACCATGGTCCAAGGCTGGAAGCTCACCGAGTTCACACAAGGGCAATGTGAAACCTACAGCTACCCATGGCTCAAGAAGGAAACCTTCTCCGGAAGCATCGCCAGCGTCACCGGTCAGGAACTCACCATCACCGGCACGCCTGATCTCAGCAGCGCCTTGACCGCCGGAAAGAGCTACTACCTCGAAGTCACGAGCGGAGACAACGCCGGACATCGCTATGACGTTGCTAGTGTCAGCGCCGCAGGCGTCGTCACGCTAGAAATAGACACGGATGTCTGTGAAGGCCCGCCTTACAGCACCAGCGCCACCGTCGCGACAAACCTGGACGGCGATCAGTTTATCGTCAGAGAGCACCACACGATCGTAGAACTCTTCCCACTAGCAGACTTCACAGCGCAGGTCGACTCAACCATGGCAGACCGCCTCCTCATCCACGAAGGCGGCACACCACCATGGAAAGTCCTCTACGTAGATGATCCTCTAGCCTGGACGGACGACACCGACGGTCAGCCAGCAGCAGATGATGTGTTAGCCCCCGGCCAAGGACTCTACGTCCACCCACAAGCCACCGCCGGAGCCACCAGCATCCTAGCCATGGGCATCGTGCGAGAGAACGCCTTCTGCCGACCACTCAACAGCGGCTACACCCTCGTCGCTGGCGGCTACCCGATGGAGCAAAGCTTCGCCGATCGTGGCCTAGATGACACAGCCAACACCAGTGACGGCACGCTAGACCCCGCCACCTCTGACCAGGTCCACTTCTGGGAAGGCGACGGAGCAGGAGCTGCCTACAAAGAGTCCTTCAAGTGCTACTTCCGCTTAGAAGGAACCGTGGCTGGACTCCCAGAGTTCGGTCAATGGGCCGACGTGGAAGACGTCACGCTCATGAACCCAGACACTGAGGGAGACAAGCCCTTCGGCTGCGACCGAAGTGCCTTTTACTACCGCGTAGGAACGGCCTGCCAAGAAGACTACAAGATGCCCCTACCATGGATGCCTTAACTCAATCTTCAGCGTCTAAGCACAAAGCAACTTCAGCACAAAGAACGATGAATAGGCTATTCTTAAACCTCCTCCTGGTGATCATCACCATGTTAGCAAACCTCACACCTACCCATGCAGTCACGCTGCACTGGGGGAGTGGTGTCGGTGACTTCATCTACGAAAGTGATGGGACCACGGCAGTGACAGACAGCTTCAACTTCGAACTCGGAACCTTCGCCGCTGGCTTCACGCCAAGCGATCAGAACCTAGCCGAGTGGAGTTCGAATTGGCACACGTTAGACATCGGAAGTTACGATAGCTCAAACGGGTTTATGGGAGGAAGTGTCAGTCTATCAGCGACACCAACCCCAGGCGGAACGATCACCGACGGCAACAGTGCCGACACGGCAGACTTCTTCTTTGGAAAAGAGGCGTATGTGTGGATCTACAATCAAGACACCACGATCGACAACACGCTAGAGTGGAGCCTGCTAAGCAACCCAACAGGAGGCGGAGACGCCGCCACCGCGTGGACCTTCCCGACAGCGGAAGAGTCGGATGCCCGAGCCGTGGAGCACTTCTACATCTCAGACGAAGGAGTGACCCCCACCTTCGGGCGAGAGAACAAAGGGCCGACTTCAACCGGAGCCGGCACGAACGAGGACGGCGAAATCCCCATCGCGCCCGTGGGCACGTATGCGCTGCAGACCTTTACGATCCCAGAGCCAAGCTCAGCGATCCTGATCTTCACGGGGCTGCTCGCTATGGGCTTTCGCAGGAGGAAGTAGCGGTGTTGGAATAAGGTGCATGTTTTGAAGAAAGGCTCCAATATGTAGCGATGCATTTGCTACATAAGTCGATCCTGCTGCTCTGGGCAGTCCCTTCACTCCTCTGGGCGGATCATGTCTGGGTCGAGGGGGAGTCTGGAGAAAGTAAGAACCTGCGAGCGAACGAGTGGTATAACTCTGTGCGCTCGCAGGATCTTTCGGGAGGTGAATGGCTTGCTTCGTATGGAAGTAAGGAAGCCGGGCTTGCGACTTATGATGTGGTGATTCCGAAGGACGGAAACTACACCCTCTGGGTCCGCGCGAATCCCATTCAGGCGAAGCTTCATGTGTCTTTGGCTGAGACGGATTGGAGAGAAGTGCCTATTTCCAAAGACCGGGAAGAGGTGGTGAATATCGCTTCGGATGGGAAGCCCGACATGCGTTTCCTAGCATGGACACTGATTGCTCCGGTAGCACTGAAAGCGGGTAAGATTCCTGTTCAGTTTCGGTTCTCTTCGAAGAATGGCAACCACGGTGGGCTCGATTGCTTCTGTCTAACTACGGACGCTTTATGGAAACCTAGCAAAGCGCTTAAGCCGAGTGATTCTACGAATTGGCCGGCTCCTGTCCTAACGGATACTAATATTCGTAAGTGGGGAGATTTTATTCGTCCCTCCACTGAAGACCTTTCCTGGAGGGGCGTTCGTTGGCATAGTCACCTTGATGAGGCTGCGGCGGAGGCGGCTGAGCTTGAGCGGCCTGTTTTACTTTGGGCGATGAATGGCCATCCCTGCGGTGAGACGTGAAACAACGGCGTCAAAGGACGCGATGAGATCTGGTCAGATCTCAAACTGCAGGAACTTTCAAAGAACTTTGTCTGTGTGATCGAGGAGACATTCCACCTTTATCCTCCGAGTTGGATGAAGGAGACTCCTCGTCCTAAGAGCACGGATCTCTTTCGTGCGTATGTGAAGCAAGCGCCGGATTTGTGGCCGAAAGACACGAGCACCTATCAGGGTTTCTACCTGATGAGTCCGACGGGCGGCTACCTGGGCGGAAACTTTGGGATTGTTCGTGAGGAGAAAGCACGTGCTCTCATGACGGCGGCATTGGAAGAATGGAAGGATTCTGGTGCGGCAATGCGTCCAGTGCCTGCAGATCAGCTGGAAGTGTATGGAGGAAAAGCGCTGCGTCCTGGAGCGCTCAAGTTGGAGCTCGCTTATCGTGATCTGCCTCGTGGTGAGGAGGAACGTCCAAGCACGGCCTATATTCAGAATCCGTATAACTTGGGTTGGTTCGATCTCTCGGCGAAGGACGCTAAAGGTTTCCTGGCGGAAACGTTAACATTGGTGGCCGTTCCTGATCGTGTTTTCAAGAAGCTTGCGACAGCGGCATTGAAAGATGCCGTTCGTGGGCAAATGTCAGGTTGGGAGGATACAGCGTTGCGTGAAGGTGGGCTGTCTACGGAAAGAATGTCAGTGAGTGGCACTCGGGTCACTTGTCGGCTGACAGGTTTCGCCAAACTTGATGAGGGTGGCCGCAGCTACGACGCCAAGCTTCATGGGCGAGTGGTCTATGATGAGGCTGCCAAGGCCTTTGTTGAGTTTGAGCTTGTCGCCGTAGGGCAGCGGCGGGGGAAAGGCGGAGCTAATGGGCGCGAGAATGATCTGGGGCCGGCTCCGATGGGAGTTGCTTTCCGGTTGTATACCTCAGACAAGAAATGAATAATGAATCTCAGCTAGTGTATAACGCTCTTCGCCATGGCGATGTGACGCGTTTGGAGTCGCTTTCATCAATCGAGGGTAGCGAAGAACTCTTAGTGGCCTTGGCTCGAGCGGCGGAGAGAGTGGTGTTTCACCGGATGGAGTTTCATGAAGCGGTCGCTCGGGCGGTGGCGCTTGGGGCGGCTTGCGATATTTGGGTGGCGGCTCGGGCTGGTTTGTTAGATCACGTGCGGGGGCTGTTGGATACGGAGCCTGGGCTCTTGGATTCGAAAGATAGAGCAGGGCGCACGGCATTGCAGCGGGCGGCACTTGTGTATGGCTACTGTCAGCCTTGTGAAGAGGTGGCGGATTTGTTGCTGGAGCGTGGCGCTCGAATCGATGTGTTTACAGCCGCGACCTTTGGCATGTTGGATGTGGTAGTGGGGGTGTTGGCTGACGATCCGGATGTCGTGAAGACACGATGCCAGGGATCGACGGCGCTTAATTGGGCTGTTCGTGCTCGGAGATCGGCTGATCAAGCGCCCGCGATTTGTCGGGCTCTGCTAGAGGCAGGTGCTGATGTGGAGGATCGTGACGAAGATGAATCTGGCATGCGCCCCTTGCATCATGCTGCGGAGTGGGGCGGGAAACATGCGCTCGCTATCGTCGGTGTCTTACTAGAGGCAGGTGCCGATCTTGAAGCTAAAGATGATCAAGGGTGGACGGCACTCGACTATGCGCGTGATCGCAAGCGGGACGAGATGGTAGCGTTCCTAGAGGCGCGTTAGAATCCAGCGTCGCGTGCTCTGACAAGATCGCCAGGATTGTAGCCGTCGACTTCGATCTCGGGGTGGTCCATGCTAACAAGCTTCCAGGACCAGGGTTGCCAGGATTCCTTCTCCCAGGTGAAGACCATGGGTTCTGTTTCTCGGTTGATCATGGACTGCACTGAGGAGCCGATTCCGATGGGGGAGCCTTCAACACGGATCCTTGCCGTTAGCGTGGCTTTGCGAGAGGCGATGTCCCACTTGGCGTCGTCTAGGTGGAGTCCGAGCACGAGGAACTGGCTGCGGATGTCTTGGAAGACTAGACGAAGGTCATCGCGTCTCCATCCCCAGCGGTCCTTGTAATTCTCTGAAATACGTTTCTCACAGGTTCGCCACCGGTTGTCTTCGATCCCGGCGATGAGTGAGGTTTGATGAAGCTCAAGCTGATTGGCGGTTTTCCACCTAAAGAGGAGCAAGTAAGCCATGAGAACAACCGTTCCGATGACAATCCAGGTGGCCTTTGATTGGAGTGGTGAAGACATTCGACCTTGCAGCGTGGGTTTCGTAGGGAAGACTTGGAAATGGGGACCAAGTATAGACCAAATGTCGCGGGGATTCTGCGCAACCGCAAAGGGAAAGTCCTCGTTTGCGAACGGCTTGGTCAGAACGGAGCCTGGCAGTTTCCTCAAGGAGGCGTGGATTCCGGGGAGACGATGTTGGAAGCACTTTATCGCGAATTGGAAGAGGAGATTGGGATTACTCGAGATCTCTATAAGGTGGTGGAAGAGAGAGGGGGCTACCGTTACAAGTTCGCTGAGGGGCGACTTAAGTTTGGGTCCTACGGTGGGCAGGAACAGACTTACTTTCTGTGCGATTTCCTGGGTAAGAAGTCACAAATCTGTATTGATACTGCTCATCCTGAGTTTCAGAGCGTGGATTGGATTCTGCCGAATGAGTTCGCTTATTCGTCCGTGCCTAAGTTCAAGCGTGCTGTTTATAAAGAGGTCTTCAAAGATTTCTTTGGAACGAAGTTTGATTGATAGGCCGGCTTACTCTAGGAGATCATCCCCGTCCTGCATCCAGTATTGGATCTCATCGAACTTCATGGGGGCCTTGGGGCCAAACTTTGTTACCCAGCGTTGCCAGAGATTGCTAGCTGTCTGACGACCTGTGAGAGCTCCGTCTGAGTAGTAGTCGAAGTCTTGCGCGGTGATCGCCGAGAGGATCTCGTGGCTCTGATTCCGGTGATGGAAGACTTCGCTATCTAGCAGTTTGGCTAATGTGTTGAGGCAGGCGCGGTTCTGATGAGAGGCGGCGAGGACGCAGGCTTCCAGACGCACGGATTCTTGTGGGTCTGTGAGTAAGGGTGTTAGGAGAGTGCCGATGGTCTCCTGATCGACGGCGAGTTTTTGCAAACCGATCAAACTGAGTTCCCGCACGAAGGGGGTAGGGCTTTTCAGCCCGGCTTTTAGGCTGGCGAGGTCTGTGGCTTGGATGGTTGCTTTGAGGGCTTCCTTGCTTAGTCGCGAGGATTCGCCGCTGGTCGCCTCACGTCCTTCCCAGGCTTTGAGAATGACATCTCCTAGGCCTACCACTTTATCTAACTGAATCTGACGCATGAGGAAACGGAGCTTCTCTTCTGCGCCTGTCTCAGCTTGCGCTGCACCAATGATCTTGAGCGCGGTGCGTCCTTCATTGGTTAGACGCACTTCGGAATTCGTCAGCACATCTTGTAAGCCTGTGGCATCGGCAAGGGATACCATGGCAGCGCGGCGGGTGGCGTAGTCGTCCGACTCGAGATCCTTGAGCTGCTGCTTGGTCGAGGCGAAGGCTTCTGGTGAGGTGGCGAAGGCGGCGAGTTTCTCCCGCAGGCTTTCAGCGGTGGGCGGCCCTTGGCCAATGGCGATTCCGTGTAGGCATAAGACGCTTGCCAGCACGATGGTGCTGAGGCGCTTATTCTGACGGGGTGGGCTCCACATGGTCCCGCTATTCTAGCTGATCTTCCGAGAGATGCTAGTGCAAGTCAAACGGCGCCTAGGCGTGTGAGTAGTTCTGCGGCGGGTTTCTTGTCTGCGTTGCGGGCGAGGTCCAGAGGCGATTTGCCATCGGAATCTTTGGCGTTGAGATCGGCTCCTGCGGTGACGAGAGCTTCGATCGCTTCTTGGCCGATTCCGCGCATGGCCAGTAAGTGGAGAGCGGTTTGGTCCTTGTTATCAGTGATGTTTGGATTGGCTCCATGCTTGAGCCAAGATTGCACTCGGGTGCCGTGTCCGTGGTGGGCATCGTGTAGCAAGTGTCCGCGATTGATATCCCAACCATGTTTCAGTAGTAGCTCAATACTAGCATCCATCGATTCAGAGGGTAGGTGAGCTGTGGCACCAAGGTTGGGATTGGCTCCGCGCTCCAAGAGGTAGCGGGCTCCTTTAAGTGTTCCAAATCGCAGTTGCATGGCGACTGGAGTTTCTTCATGCGAGTTTAGGGAGTCCAGCTTTGCGCTGACATCGAGTAGCACTTCAGCCATCTCGATAGATTTCCAATGATGCATGGCACAGCCGATTCCTCGGCCAGCTGTGAATTCGGCTTCTGTGAGTTGCGGGTCCTGACAAAGCCACTGAGTGACTTCGTAGATCCGATCATTGAGTATTGAATCTCGAAACTCGCAGACCAATTCGCTAGTCAGTAACTCGGCGATTTCCAAATGAGCCTCTTGATGACAGCGGCCTCCATTCTGTTCGACGCATTCGCGGAGCCACGGGTGCGCGGCATTGGTGGAATGCTCTAGCGGATGCGCTTCAATCCAAGCCGCAGCGCCAGCCACGTCTCCCGCATTGAAGAAGTTCAGGAACTCGTTCATGAGAATGAATCAGGGAAGACGCGGCTGGAAGGGCTGAACTTAGTGATTACAGGTGCAAGCGTACTCTACGTAGATGCACGTAGGGCAATCCGATAGGTCGAGCGTGAATTTCTCGGTCACCGCAGCGCTTGTTGAGTCTGTTTTGATCATGACGACGATAGGGTAGTCATCGCCTTCTGGAAGCGTTTCGTTCGATAGCAGGGAGTCGCCTTGCTTTGCAAAGTTCAGCGTCGTTGGGTTTGTGCGGTCGCCAGCGATGATGGTGGCGGTTTGTGTGCCAATAGCAGTGGCCTTGTTAGCTTCATCGAGGGCCGAGAGCTGTACTTTGTTGTCTGCAGTCACGAAGAACTCGAGGTGGGGTTCGATATTTGTGAAGATGCGACCGCCGTTTGGGCCCGCGACTTTGGTTTCACCGTGGTCATGATCATGATCGTCACCGTCGTGTTCGTGGCCGTGTTCGTCAGCGTGTTCGTTATGATCATGATCGTGGTCATGGTCAGCATGTTCGTCGTGGGAGTCGCTACCGCAGGCGACCAGGCCGAAGAGAGTTGCTGAGGTTAAGCTTGTGAGGAGGATGTCTTTTATCTTCATGGTTGTGTGTGGGTTTGGTTTGTAAAGGTTAGTCGCTTGCTGCGGCTTTGCGCTCGATGGCTCGCTTTGCGGCACGTCTGCCGAAAGTATAGAACACGGCAGGCGTGACGCCAAGTCCAAGGAATGTCGAGGTGAAGAGTCCTCCAACAATGACGATCGCCACTGGGTGAAGAATCTCTTTTCCGGGTTGTTCGGAGGCCAGAACGAGCGGAATCAAGGCGATTCCGGCAGAGAGGGCGGTCATGAAGACGGGCACCAGGCGCTCAAGGGTGCCGCGTTCGACCATTGCCTTGGAGAAGTCCTCTCCCTCATGCCGCATGAGGTGAAGGTAGTGGGAAATGAGCATGACACTGTTGCGAGCCGAAATGCCAGCGACGGCGATGAACCCGACGAGTGTTGCGATACTGATATTCTTCAAGGTGAACCAGGTGAAGAGGATGCCTCCTACCAAGGCTAGCGGGATATCGGCTAGGATCTGTACGGTGAAGACGGCCGTCTTGAAGTAGTTGTAGAGGAGCAGGGCGATGATCAAGAAGACGGCGGCGCTCATCCAGGCAATGCGCTTGGTAGCTTCTTGTTGAGCCTGATATTCGCCTTCGTAGCTGATGAATACGCCTTTCGGTTGAGCGACTTTCTCGGTGACTTCGGCTTGCAGGTGTTTGACTAGGCCGGCGAGGTCGCGCTCTGTGGGGTTGATACTGACGACGAATCGACGCTGGGTATTCTCACGTTGGATGACGTTAGGGCCTTTGGCGTTTCGTATCTTTGCTACGAGATGCAGCGGGATCTGCTGGCCTGCTAGAGTGTCGATGTAGAGATTGCGTAGCCGATCTGGAGATTCGCGCCAGGCCTCTGGCAAACGCACCACAAGATCGACCGTACGCTGGCCTTCGTAAAGTTGGCCGACTGTGTCTCCGCCTAGTAAGGCTGAGAGCTGCTCGTTCAGAGCGCCTGGTGTGACGCCGTAGGCGAGTGCGCGTTCGCGATCGACCTCGATCCGGAGTTGGGGAATGGGGGCTTGCTGTTCGATGCGTGCCATTTCCAGGCCGGGGATGGCCTGGGCGACTTTCTGGATGTCGGTGCCGACTCGGCGAATCTCAGCGAGGTTCGAACCGAAGACTTTGATCGCAATCTTCGCGGAGACGCCGCTCAACATGTGACCGATCCGATCGGCTAGGGGACCGCTGAGAACGCTGAAGGTTCCAGGAATGGTGCGCATCTTGGAGCGAATATCCTCTAGCACTTCGGCACGTGAACGCGAGTTCTCGTCGGTGATGAAGTCAATGTCGAATTCCACGGTCGATACTGGCACGATGTGATCACCACGTTCTGCTCTTCCCACGCGGCGGCCTACTTTGCGGACTTCTGGGATGGAGAGGATGAGACGATCAGCGATGTCAGAAATGGCGTTCGTTTGCGTCAGCGAAGTGCCGGGGGCTGCGGTGAGTGCGACTAGGGCGGTTTCCTCTTTGAATGGAGGGAGAAAGGCTTGGCCCATGAAGGGGTAAAGTGAGAGGGCGCCGGCTACAAGCGCGGCAGCTAGTGCTATGACAACGAAGGGCGCTCGTAAGGCGAGTTTCAGCCAGGTGTGTTTGAAGATAGACTTCAGGATGAGCACGAGCTTTCCATCCTTGTGCTCTTTGCCTTGCTTAGGCCGCAGGAGGATCGAGCAGAGCACTGGAATGACGGTGAGTGAGACAGCAAAGGAGGCTGACATACTCACCATAGTAGCAATGGCGATGGGAGTGAAGAGACGTCCAGCGACTCCGGTCAGTCCTAGCAATGGAACGAAGACGAGTAGAATGAAGAGCGTAGCGTAGAGGATCGAATTTCTCACTTCGCCAGAAGCGCGCGCGATGACCTCGAGCTTGGGCTCAGGTTCTGGTAAGCGAGCATTTTCACGTAGGCGTCGGAAGACATTCTCTACATCGACAATGGCGTCATCCACGACCATGCCGATGGCGACGGCTAGGCCACCTAGGGTCATGGAGTTCACACTGATTTCCATCATGCGAAAGACCAGAGCGGTGATCGCGAATGACAGAGGCATGGCCATGAGTGTGATGAAAGTGGTCCTGATATTGAATAAGAAGAGGAAGAGGACCAAGATGACCATGATGGCGCCATCGCGAATGGCTTCACCGAGATTGCCAATGGCGTGCTCGATGAAGTCCGCTTGCCGGAAGAGCGCGGTGAGTTCGATGCCTTCGGGGACCGTTTCCTGAAGTTCTGCTAGGGCCTCTTCTACTTTGGCGGTGAGTTCGAGGGAGTCGTAGCCGGGGCTCTTGGTCACGCTGAGGATGACGCCGGGTGTGCCATTGACAGCAGCGTCTCCCCGCATGGGTTCGAGGTCCCAAACGACGTCGGCTACATCAGCGATCTTGATCGGGCGATCATTGACGTGCTTGACGATGGTTAACCCGATGTCGTCGAGATTAGTTGTCATGGCGAGATGACGGACCATGATCTCTTGGGGCGCGGAGGTGAGGGTGCCCCCGGTAGTGTTCGAGGCGGCGGCCGCGGTGGCGTCTCGGAGTTCGTCAAAGGAGACGTTCAAGGCTAACATCTTCTGTGGATTCGGCTGCACGTGGACTTGTTTCACGCCGCCTCCCATCGCGAGTACCTCGGCGATGCCGGCGATGCTTTGGAGCCGTAGCCTAATGGTCCAATCTGCGAGTGTCCGGATATCTTGTGGAGGGACACTGCCATCTTCACTGCGCACGCCTACTAACATGATCTCGCCCATGAGCGAGGCCACCGGTGTGATGAAGGGAACGACACCTTCGGGTAGACTTTCGCTGACTGATTGCAGGCGTTCGTAGACGAATTGGCGTGCTTGATAGATATCAGTCCCCCAATCGAACTCGACGTAGATGAGCGAGAGGGCGACATCGGAAGTGGAGCGAAGCCGAGTGAGGCCGGAGACTCCCATGAGCGCCGTTTCCATAGGCACGGTGACGAGTGCTTCGACTTCCTCTGGGGCTAGGCCAGGCGCTTCTGTCAAGATAGTGACGGTCGGCTTGGTCAGGTCAGGCAGGACCTCGACGGGCAAATTAAGCGCCGTTTGCCAGCCAAAGACAAGCACGAGCATCGCAGCGATGAGGACCAGCCCTCGATGCGCGAGCGAGAATCTGATGAGTCTATTAAGCATCTGCTGGAGCTGGATTGCGCCGGATGACGAGGCTGAGGATCAAAAGCACGAAGAGGATTCCTGACAAGAGTGCTAGGAAGAGAGTGAGCATGGGGTTGCCACCGCCACCGCTGCTGCCTGCGGTAGTTTCTTGGGTGGTTTTCTGGTCGGCTGTGATTTCGGAGCCATCCTCATTGTGTTCATGGCCGTGGGCAGCATCGAGGGCATCTTTTAAGGAGATGCTTCCGGCGCCGGCGAAGGCTAGGGCGTAGCCGCCAGTCGTGACGACTTTGTCAGAGGGGAAGAGTCCGCCGATGACTTCGACAAATCGATCATTTCTTGCCCCGATAGTGATAGGGGCTTTCACGAAGGCGTGGGGAAGATCGAAGTCTTCGACGAAGACAAAGGGATAGGAGCTGTCACCTTGCAAGGCCTCCTTGGGCAGGGCCATGATGTTGGGCCGCGTTGCGATATTGATAGAGAATTCGGCTCGCATGTGAGGTCGGACGCTGGCAGAGGCGTCTTCAAGGAGGAATAGGGCATCGATAGTACCATTCGCTTCATCCGCCTGGGTCCCGAAGCGAAGCATTTCGCCAGTGAAGTTCTGTTCAGGCAGAGCGGCTACCTTGATCCTTGCTTTCATGCCAGGTTTTAGCTGCCCGGCTTGGTCTTCGGGAACGCGGGCGACGGCGTAGACTGTGCGCAGGTCGATGATTTCGAGGATGTCGGAATCGGGTTCGATGGGCTCTCCAAGGCTGACGTGGCTCTGCATGACGAGCCCATTTAATGGTGCGGTGAGGTCGATGCTGGGAGGGGGATTACCTGGCTGTCGACTTTCCAAGCGGGCCACTCGCTGACCGGCGGTGACGAAGTCGCCCTCGTGGACGAGGAGTTCAGTGATTCTGCCAGGAATACGGCTGCTGACGACCCCACGTTTGGAGGGAATCACGGTGATGCGTCCCAGGGCAAAGAGGTTGTCTTCGAAGGTGGTTGGCGAGACTTCGACCGTTTCGATTCCGAGGTTCTTTGCAGAGACGGCGTCGAGCACCACGGTGTTCGCGGCCCGGTCTGATGTCTCTGCGGCTTGAGCAGGGATCACCAAGGTGAGTAAGCAAAGAAGGCGTGTTGATAAATTCATGGTAGTGCGAGAGCGGTTTCGAGTTGGATGCGGGCCCGGTGATAGTCACGGAGGGCGTCGGTGCGTGCGGTGCTGAGTTCGATGACTTGGCGACGCGCGCGGAGCACGGATTGGAGATTTGTCAGGCCTTGTTGGTAGGCTTGCTCGAGATCGGCGATCTGTCTGTTGGATTGAGGAATGAGCTTGGTATCGATATCTGCTAGGAGACTGGCATGCGCTTGCATGGCGTCGCGTGCATTGGCCGATTCGTGTGCTGCGTATTGCGCTAGGGCATCGTGTTCCTTAGTGAGGCGGGCGTATTTCGCGGTCTTCTCGTCGATCGCGCCTTTATTCTTATTCCAGAAGGGGATGGGGAAGGAAACGCGGACGCCCACGGCGGTTTCGAACTCTAGGCCGTCGGGTGCGTCTTCTTCGCGGGAGCGCTCTAGAAATAGGCCGACGGAGAGGTCGTCATAGCGCCTGGCGCGTTCCAAATGAATCTCTCGTTCGGCCGCTTTGGCTAGATGACTGGCTGCTTGGAGATCGGGGCGTGTACTCGGCGTCTCTGTTTGGCCGGGAATGGTTACTACCGGTGGTAGCTGGTCGACGATCAGCAGGCGTTCGTTTGGCCTGACTCCGAGGAGTGGCTTGAGCTTGGCTACGGCTTGTTCGAGTTCGATCTCTAGGCGGCGCATGGCTAGGCGTAGCTGGGCCCGCTCGACTTTGGCTTGGTTTGCATCGAGCGAAGAGGCTTCGGCCTTGGCGATCTGAGATTCTATGAATGTGATCGTTTCCTGGAGTACTTTGGCTTGCCGGGAATGGTTTGATTTCTGCTCTTGGAGTGCGAGGACATCGACGAGGCCTTCTCTTACCTGACCGATAAGACGACGCTCTAGGTCTGCGACCTCAGCTTCGGCTGCCTTCAGTTCAGCTGACGAAACCTCTTTCTCATGTCGTAGCCGCGCGGTGACTGGGATGTCTTGTGACAACGAGACCTCTGCTCCGAACTCGCGCCACACGGGATCGTGCTGGAAACTGGTCTCGGCTTCGGGATTCGTGAGGAGGCCAGATTGGTGCAAGCGGCCAGTAGCTTCGCCAATCTGATAGCGTGCAGCAGCGAGTGTGGGGTTCTGAGCGCGAACGATGGTGCTCGCATTGCTCAGTGTGAGCTTGAGTCCCGGGTGCGAGGTTTCCTCAGCCGAACAGGGGCTTTGTAGAAAGAGTGCTAGTGCCGCGAGGCGACACCAATGAATAGAGAATGACATGATTTCATGATCAGAGATGGAGTTGATACGCAGGCGCGAGGGTGCCTGTTATAGTCTAACAGAGTGTCTAGACGTCAATGCGCCGAGACGAGATCATGGGATCAGATCAGAAAGCAGCAGAGCTTCGCCTGGAAGGCTTGGCGCTGAGAGCTTGCTACCCAAGTAGGGTAGGCTTGAAGACGAAATTGGAGGCCATTGACTCTTGGCCAGACGATCTCTCCTACTTCGTGAATAGCGAAAGGCGATGCGGCTGCGAGCTGAGGCGTGTCTGGCAAAGTCCGGTCAGATGGCTCTGGGTGTTCACATCCAGAGGGCTCATTCTCTTCACTCTCATTGTGCTGGTGATGGTGCGAGTCGTCTCCACACGTCGCTTCGCCTGCATGGTGTTGGTGGTCGCAGACTTCGAGACCGCACGCCACCTGGCAGAAGCAACCGGACCAGGCCATCAGGAGTGCCAAAGTCATCTGGAGTAGCTTATTCATCAACGGCGAAATTTAAGAGGTCTTCTGCCTGCTGCAACCTCTTTCTAAATGGAGAGTGTTTACCAGATCTTGGTGAGCTGGATGCTCAAGCCGGGTAGCTCGGGATCGCCAGAGATGACATCGGGCTGGTCGAGGATCTCTGGGGCCGATTGCGGTCGGTAAATATATGCTTTCTGGTCTGTGGGATCGATGAGGAATCCTAACGAAGCGCCATTGGTGAGATACTCTTCCATCTTGGCCTGGAGAGGCTTGAGTCGATCGGACTTGGAACGGAGTTCGATGACGAAGTCAGGGCAGAGTGGGGGGAAGCCATCTCGCTCCGAATCCGTGAGGACATCCCAGCGCTCGGAGCGAACCCAGGCAGCATCTGGTCCACGCATGGCTCCATTTGGTAAATTGAAGACCGTGGAGGAATCGAAGGCGATGCCTTTGCCGGTTTGTCGCACCCAGATGGCTAGGTCGGTTGAGATTTCTGAATTTCGCCAGCCTGAAGTGCCGCCAGTGGGAGCCATGATAATGAGGTCGCCTTGGTGTGAGAGTTCGATGGAGAGGTCCGCATTCTTAGCGCAGATCTCTGCGAACTGCGCTGGGGTGACGCGCATGGATTCGGGCAGCTCGATGGCCTCGGGCTGCCAATCTGGAACGCTCTGGAGGATCAGGGTGCTCATCCGACGCTTTAGAATAGCGGATGAGCCTCGCATTGGCAAGAAGCCTGATTTCTCCTAAGATTGGGCATGTCTATAGAGTCGCTCCACATGCTTATCTTTGCTCAACTGCTGGTGGCGACGGCGATGGTGGCGCTTATTTGGTGTGTTCAGACGGTCATTTATCCGCAGTTCGCGGAGATTGGGGAGCCCTACTGGCACGACTATCATCAGCATTACATGAGGAGATTTGCTCGGGTCGTGGTGCCGCTCATGCTGCTGGAGATCGCGCTGGCCGGGTGCAGCCTCTTGGTGTTTCCGGAGCGGACGTTTCCGGTCATCGGATTTCTTCTTGTCGGCGGTTTGTGGGGCTCTACGGGCTTGATCCAGGTACCTTTGCATCAGCGCTTGAGCCGAGGCTTTGCTCCTGAAGTTTGCAGGAACCTGGTGGCGACGAACTGGATTCGGACCGTGCTGTGGACGGTGCGCTGGGTCTTTCTCATTTGGTGGCTAGTCCGGGTACGAACAGAGACTTAAATCTTGCGTTTGAGGGGTCTTCGATGGATTCTCGCGGCCTATGAGTCGAAAAGTCAGAATGGGAATGGTTGGAGGCGGACAGGGTGCCTTCATCGGTGGAGTGCACCGGATCGCAGCTGCCATCGATCAGAAGATCGATCTCGTGGCCGGGGCCTTTAGCTCGACACCTGAGAAGTCAAAGGCTTCGGGCAAAGAGCTGCTCATCGCGGATGACCGCTGTTACGGCACGTTTGAGGAAATGATTCAGGCCGAGGCTGCATTGCCTGCGGATAAGCGAATCGATTTCATTTCGATCGTCACGCCAAACCACATGCATTTCCCGCCGGCGAAGTTGGCTTTGGAGTCGGGCTTCCACGTCCTCTCTGACAAACCTGCCACCTTTGATCTTCAGCAGTCGAAGGATCTCAAGGGGATCGTTGACGCCAGTGGCAAGCTTTACGGTCTGACACATAACTACACGGGGTATCCTATGGTGAAGCAAGCACGTGACATGGTCGCTGCTGGTGAGCTGGGTGAGATTCGTAAGATCGTGGTGGAGTATCCACAAGGTTGGTTAGCGACGCGTCTCGAAGTCGAAGGAGCGAAGCAAGCGGAGTGGCGCACGGATCCGAAGCGCTCTGGTGCTGCAGGTTGCATGGGCGACATTGGCACACACGCCGAGAATTTGGCGGAATACATCACGGGCTTGAAAATCAAGGAACTGCTTGCTGATCTCACAGCGTTCGTGGATGGCCGTTTGTTAGACGATGATGGCAATGTCCTGCTTCGTTTTGAGAATGGTGCTAAGGGGGTGCTCCACGCGTCTCAGATTTCAGTGGGCGTGGAGAATAATCTCAGTATCCGTATCTACGGTGAGAAGGCTGGCGTCGAGTGGCACCAGGTCGAGCCGAACACGCTGACGGTGACGAGGCTCGAGGGCCCGGCGGAAGTTTGGCGCGCTGGCCAAGGCTACCTTGGTGAGAATGCTACAAATGCCTGTCGCACTCCTGCAGGTCACCCAGAAGGTTACCTTGAAGCCTTCGCTAACATTTATAAGAACTTCGCTGGGCACATCCTCGCTGTCGAGGCTGGTGAAACGCCGTCTCCACAGATGATGGATTACCCGAAGATCGACGACGGTATTCGGGGCATGGCCTTCATCGAAGCTGTGGTGCATTCCTCTGCGCAAGGCGCGGCTTGGACACCTATCGGAGTCTAACTAACGCTTAATTTATCCCTCAAACAACCGAACGAACCATCTAATATCATGGCTAGACCTGTAACCCTATTCACCGGCCAGTGGGCCGATCTTCCTCTCGAAACGCTGCTAGAGAAGGCCAAGTCCTTTGGCTACGACGGCGTCGAACTTGCCTGTTGGGGCGATCACTTTGAAGTCGACAAAGCGGATGCAGCTTATTGTAAGGCCAAGCGCGAGCAGGTCGAAGCTGCTGGCCTCAAGCTCTTCTCCATCTCGTCTCACCTTGTGGGCCAGGCGGTTTGTGACAATATCGATGAGCGTCACAAGGCGATTCTGCCGGATTACATCTATGGTGACGGCGACCCCGAAGGTGTGCGTCAGCGCGCTGCTGAAGAAATGATCAAGACGGGCAAGGCTGCGAAAGAGTTAGGCGTGAAGGTGGTCAACGGCTTCACGGGAAGCTCCATCTGGCATTTGATCTATTCTTTCCCACCAGTCATGCCTGGTCAGATCGAGGCTGGCTTCGAGGATTTCGCCAAGCGCTGGACTCCGATTCTAGATTCCTTCAAAGCGGACGGCATCAAGTTCGGTCTTGAGGTTCACCCAACGGAGATCGCTTTCGACATCGCTTCCGCCGAGCGTGCTATTGAGGCTGTCAATGGTCACTCGGCTTTCGGGTTTAACTACGATCCTTCACACTTTGGTTATCAAGGTGTGGACTACGTCGAGTTCATCTATCGTTTCGCCGATCGTATCAATCACGTGCACATGAAAGACGTGGCGTGGTCTGACACTCCAACCGATGCTGGTGTCTTCGGTGGTCACGTCGAGTTTCACGATCGCCGCCGTTTCTGGGACTTTAAGTCCGTGGGACGTGGTGACATCGATTTCGAGAAGATCATTCGTGCGCTGAACGATATCGAGTATGTGGGCCCACTTTCCGTCGAATGGGAAGACGGCGGCATGGATCGTGAGCACGGAGCGACTGAGTCTTGCGCATTCGTCAAGAGCCTTGACTTCCCTGCGTCGAACATCGTCTTCGATGCGCAGTTCGCTGAAAGTTAGGCGAGACCGACAGTATCTTTGTAAAGCAGAACAGCCTACCCGTTCGCGGGTAGGCTGTTCTTGTGTTGTTGGGTGGACTTTTATTAGAGTTTGAAATTCGACTTCACCTTGGTTTCAATTTCTTCTTCGAGTTCGTCGGTCAGACTCTTCACGGCGTCGCCGAACGAATCGTTCTCCATGAAGGGCAATTCTTTTAGCTCAGGGGATTCACGCTTCTGGGGCTTCATGGAGATCTCTTGGTTCTCGCCACCTCTCAGGACGGTGAGTTTGATCTCGGCTTTCTCAAGCCCCGCAGCTTGGACGGCGTCGACGAGATCAGCGACCTTTTCTAGCGGAGCAGTGTCTGCTTGGAGGATGATGTCGTGTTTTTGAATGCCCGCTTCCTTGGCAGGAGAGCCCTTGAAGACCTCCTGGACGACGATGCCATGCTGAAGGCCTAACTGATGGCGAAGCACGTCACCAATCTCCTGGCATTGCACGCCGATCATGTGTTTCTTGTGAGGGGAAGCGTAGGCTTCGGCATAGTCATGGGCGCGTTCGATGGTATCTGCGTCGATACCGGCGCGTTCTAACCCTTTCGCGATTTGTGGCCAGAGTTTATCAAAGCTAGCATCTTTCTTATCGCTGAATAGGTTGATGCTGTTGACGCGGAATCCATTGCCTCCGAAGTCTTGATCGAAATCGATCTCGTGTTCCCCTCCAAAGGCGTCAAGGATGACGCCTTTCTTCAGCCATTCCACTTTACCTACTTTAGTGCTGGGAAGGCTTCTCTTACTCCAGGTATCCTTCGTTTGTTTGAGCATCTCCCTGACAGTTTCTGGCAGATTCCCACTTTCGATGAGTTTCTCTAGAGCTTCGGGATTGCTATCGAGATCATCGATGACGATCTCATTCTCATTGTCTCCTTCTGTGGTACGCAAGATCATCTTGCTCTGGCTCTTGATGGTTGGCTTCTCTTCCTGTTCTTGGGCAATGAGACAGCAAGGGAATAGGAGTGCGATGAGTAGTGGTGTGTCTTTCATGGTTTGTTAGAGTAGCTCCGGCATCCTGCCGGAGTCACGGGCTGGAAGCCCGTGCTACATTATTTAGAACTCGTAAGATTACTGTTCATTGGCCGCTGTAGTGTGCAGCCGGGAGGGTGATGGGGACGGCGACGCGCCTTCCATTCTTGAGTTGGCCGGTGAGGACGTTGGTTCGCCAACCCACTTGCCAGCCATCGTCTCGAGTCTGAGGGGCGCGCTGAAGAAGCATTTGTTCATCATAGGCGGGTAGCTCGACTGTTCCGTTAGTAGGTGTTTGCACAAGAAGGCGGAGGGCTGGGTTGCTGTCTTGCTTCTTGGGCTGTTCCAGTTGAGCGACGGTGGGTACGGTCGGCGATGGCTTGTGGTTGCCCAGAAGATATCCGGTGATTAGCATCGCCATGAGAGCTGCTGCAAATGCCCACCAAGAGGATCGGCGCTGAGCGAGGAGGGGAGTGACGTTGTTAGGGATAAAAGCGGCGCTTTCTTCACTAGCAAAGAGATTTCCAAAGTCTTCTTGGAGTCGTTGCTGCTCAACGAAGGCGAGAGCGATTTCTCGCCAATATTTAGGATCGGCGTCTGCTTGCTGGAGAAACTTGGCTCGATCACGAGCGTTCATTTCGCCGTCGACGAGTCGCTGAAGGTGCAGTTCTAAATCAGTCATGGTGTTGCAGGTGGATTCTGAGAGCATTGCGAGCCTTGAGGAGGCGGTGTTCCACCACCTTGACAGTGATGCCCAAGAGATCGGCGAGTTGGGGATAGGTGAGATCTTCCGTGTACTTGAGTAGAAGGATCTCGCGTTCTTCCGAGGCGAGGTGTTCTAGAGAATCCCGGACAGATTGGCAGAGTTCCCGCTGCATGACCCAGTCTCGAGGGTTCTCCGGAGCCTCTTTGGCTGGAGACTTGTTCGCGTAGTGGTCTAACAAGCGCTCATGCTGACCGCGCTTGCGTAGAAATTGGCTCGCTTGTTTTACGGCGACTCCGTAAAGCCATGAAGCTACTTTGTCAGGATCTTGCGGACGCTTTCCCTGTTTGAGGACGGCGGCAGAAATTTCCTGGACGACGTCATCGACATCCTGCGAGGCCGGGAGCCGGGCATTGACGACCTTGCGTATCCACGAGCCGTGGGTATCGAGGGCGGAAGTCCAATCGATGGTGGCTGCGGTGACAGCCTGCTGGCAGGGAAGAGAGTCCATCTTTCATCAAGGAAGTCGCGCTGACTCGCGGATTCCCCTGAAAAAGATGAGATTTCTAAGCTCTGTCCCTCTCGGAGCCCTTAGAGCGCCTTATCGATGATGTCGTAGACGCGCTTGACCATGTCTTTGCTTTCTTCAAGGAGGCCTGCGGAGAGCAAGGCGTTGTCGAAGATCTGAGCGGTGACGAGTTCAGCCAGCTCAGGCTTCGCGGCGTAAGCTGCGGATAGCTTCTTGACGACGTCATGGCGTGGGTTGAGCTCTAGGATGACTTTGGTGGCGCCGACTTCTTGACTCATCTGCTTCATCATCTGACGGACCTGGGCATTCATCCCGTCGTCAGGTGTCAGTGCGATGGCGGGGCTATCGACTAGGCGTTCGCCCATGCGTACGTCCGTCACGCGGTCGCCTAACTGATTCTTGATGGCGTCACAGAGCGCGGTACTGGCGGCTGCGTCGAGGGCTTCACCTTCTGGCTTGGCCGCGTCTTCGAGTTTGATGTCATCGCGGTCGACAGAGACGAGGTCTTTCTCTTCGTACTTGGCTAGCGCATTGACGACGTAGTCATCGATGGCGTCGTAGAAGAAGATGACTTCGAGTCCACGTGCAGTGAAGGCTTCGAGGTAGGGTCCTGCTTCGATGGCTTCTCTGCTAGGGCCAATGATGTAGTAGATCTCTTTCTGATCGTCCTTGGCACGATCAATGTAGCCTTGGAGGCCGGTGAATTTGCCTGACTCTGTGAAGGTGGATTCGAAACGAAGGAGTTTGGCGAGAGCGTCCCGGTGCTCGAAGTCGGTGGCGATGCCTTCCTTGATGAAGCGATTGAACTTGGTGTAGAACTCGTCGTATTTGTCCTGGTCTGCTTTCGCTTCGCCTTCGAGTGATTTTAGGAAGCGCTTGGTGATGAGTCGATTGATCTTTTGGACGAGCGCGCTGTCTTGCATGCTCTCCCGCGAGATATTCAGGGGAAGATCGGCACTATCAATGACGCCTTTGAGGAAGCGCAACCACTCCGGGAGGAGGCCTTTAGGCTGCTCAGCGATGAGGACTTTCTTGCAGTAGAGAGAGACACCGGGATCGATGGGGCCGGAGTGCATCTTCTCGGGATTCTCTTTCGGTGTGAAGACTAGCGCGTTGATTGAGAGGGGAGCGTCCGCACTGAAGTGCATGCGGAAGTTAGGCTCTTCGGGGGCATGGGCGATGAACTTGTAAAACTCAGTGTATTCTTCCTCGCTGACCTCACTCTTGTTCTTCAGCCAAACGGCCTCGATCTTATTCACGCGTTCGCCGTTCAGATTGACGGGGAAGGGAACGAAGCTGCTGTAGGTTTCAAGAATGCTCTTGATCCGGTATTCTTTGGCGAACTCCTCGAACTCTTTCTTCAGATTGACGACGATCTTGCAGCCGCGGCGTTGGCCGGGGACTTCTTCGATTTCGTAGCCGGTCTTGCCATCGCTGGTCCAGCAGAGGTGCTCACCTGCTTCTGTCTGCCAGGAGCGCGAGTAGACTTTCACGTCGTCTCCCACCATGAAGGCACTGTAGAAGCCGACACCGAATTGGCCGATGAGGTTGGACTCTTTCTGCTCGGACTCGGACATGGCCTTGAGAAACTGCTTGGAGCCAGAATGGGCGATGGTTCCGATGTTCTGGACCATTTCATCCCGCGTCATGCCGATGCCGTAGTCAGCGATGGTGAAAGTGTTCGCAGTCTCGTCGGTGGTGATGTTGATCTCCAGCGGCAGATCGCTGTCGAAGACCTCTTTCTCGGTGAGTTGGAGACGGCGCATCTTCTCCAAGGCATCGGAAGCATTGGAAACCAGCTCTCGGACGAAGATGTCTTTGTCCGTGTAGAGTGAATTGATGACGATATCGAGGAGCTGCTGCACCTCGGCTTGGAACGTGTAACTGGTAGCCTGGTCTGACATTAGAATAGAAATCTGGGTTCTTGCTTGGGCGCGCATCATAGCCGCATCAATTCAGTTGTCAAAGCGGCCTGTGCTTTCCAAGTTCGTTAGACCATGTTGGCCATCCTTTCTCCCGCTAAGACTCTTGACTACGGTCCGCAGAAGTTAACCTCGCGTAAGACGAAGCCTGCCTTTCTCAAGGATTCTGAAGAGTTAGCTGGTGTTGCTAAGAAGCTCTCGGCGAAGCAGTTGAGCGAGTTGATGGGGATCAGCGATAAACTTGCTGAGCTGAATCATGAGAGATTCCAGTCTTGGAAGACACCTTATCCCAAAGGAGAAGCCAAGCAGGCACTCCTGGCATTTAAAGGCGATGTTTATCAAGGATTTGAGCTGGAGCGTTTCTCAGAAGGGGATTGGGCCTTTGCTCAGGATCATTTGCGGATTCTCTCAGGTCTCTATGGCTTGCTCAGGCCTCTCGATGAAATGTTGCCCTACCGCTTGGAAATGGGGACCAAGCTGAAGACCAAGCGCGGACTGAATCTCTGCGATTTCTGGGGTTCGCAGCTTAGTGAGTCGTTGAACAAGGCCCTGAAGAAGCAGGGGGACGATATTCTGGTGAATCTCGCCTCTAATGAGTATTTCAGCGCGGTGCGGAAAGATGCCTTAAAGGCTCGTGTGGTGACTCCTGTGTTTAAAGACACCAAGAATGGCAAACTCAAGATTATCAGCTTCTACGCCAAGGTAGCGCGGGGAATGATGGCAGATTTTATCATTCGGAATGGCATCGAGCATGTCGAGGACCTGAAGGGATTTGCTGCGGCAGACTACGGCTTCGACTCGAGCTTGTCTGATGAGGACACCCTAGTCTTCACTCGTGGGGAGCGGTAAGTGGGCTTTTGATGGCTTTGAATTACTCGAGTTAGTTGTATTTCTCATAGAAATACTTGCCTTTCAGATCTATTCTGGCTACTTCATTAGATGTATTTAGGAGAAGGTTTCCTTCTTGGTCTCTTAACAAAGGCTCTGGTGGCTCCTTCGATATTCCATGAAGTCTCTCATTCCAGATATTGCCAAGGCTCAGACCACGATGTTCCGCATCGCGGGGGATCGGGTGGCAAGCTCGGCTACGGCGGAAGATGCCGAGAGCTTTCGTGAGGAGATTGACTATCTTCACTACTTTGTCATTCGTCTAGGGGAGGATCTTGGCATGCACATGGTGGATTACGGAGCCTTCGTGGAGGGTGAGTCCAAGGTGGGCTTTCGATTCAATCAGAGCCACGGCGTTCAGACTTCTGAGATTAATGGAATGGTCTCGACGGCGTCGCTGCCAATTAAGCAATTGCTAGAAGAACTCGTCTAGGCTGTGTCTGCAAATGCATCGCTCGTAGCAGCGCTCTCCGATCTACATCGGCATGGTCCGGTCATCGGGGCTTGTTTGCTCTATACCGATTTCATTGTCGCGAACCATCTGCCCATTTCGGATAAGAAGGTTCACCTCATTTGTGCCACGGTCACAGACATGTGTGATGGTTATCAGTCCGTGGGTAGAAATATCACCGAGTTCTACTTTGGCTACGACTTGTGTCAGCTATTAGTCTTCTGTGAGGGTCCTTCGCGGCTGTTCGTTTTAGCTGAACAAACGGCTGATACTGACACCATCGGTGCGGCTGCTCGCAAGTTTATGAGGGATAATGCTACTGTGCTAGAAGAAATACCAGCATTATCGCTTACTCAGCGTATCAAGGTGGTGGCGCCGCAAGCTCAGGTCGAGGAGGTCGAAGAAGAGGTTCCTATGGAAGAGGCTCCTAGTGAATTGCCTGCATCACTCATTCCGGAGCCCGTTCCGATGGCTCCAGACGAGTGGGTTGGATTTCGGGAAGGGCTCCACCAACTGCTATCCAGAGTTCTAGGTAGCGGTCAAAGCTCTCGCCTGATTGATCGTGTGGCTAAGGAACACGGCTATGGGAACCAGTTGCCGCTCAGGGAAGATTTTGAGAGCATTGCGTCTTCGGTCGTGGATAAAGTGCCGAATCGTTCGAAGCGTCGGAGCCTGCAATCTTTGGTTGATGAGTTGTTACGTAGTCTGTCTTGAATGATTTCTGTATCTTATAATGATGCTATCACTTAAATTAAGTCGTCGCCGAATCTACGCCGTTCTTGTAACGTTGGGGCTTTTGCTTGGTTCTGTTGGTGCGGCGGAGGACGTTCCTGGGATCAGTGGTACTCTGGCAGGATCAGATCGTGTATTTCTCTTGATGTGTGCGTGCATGATCTTTCTCATGCAGGGTGGCTTCTGCTTGCTCGAGCTGGGGTTCACTCAGGCGAAGAATAGCATCAATGTGGTGATGAAGAATATGCTAGATTTCTCATTGTCGTCTATCGTCTTCCTCTTTGGCGTGGTGTTCATGTTTGGCCCATCCGTCGGAGGTTGGATTGGCTTCGGAGGTTGGGATCATTTGTTCAGCCAGCCAGCCAATGGGGATTTCTGGGTGTTCTGGCTTCTTAATGCGATGTTCGTGGGCACGGCGGCGACCATTGCCTCCGGAGCTATGGCTGAGCGAACGCGGTTCGTCGGCTACCTTGTTTATACGATCGTGCTTTCAGGCTTGATCTATCCTATACTTGGGCACTGGGCATGGGGAAGTTTGGGCGAGTCCTTTGGTCTCGGCGGTGGCGAAGGCTGGCTAGAGGCCAAGCTCTTTCACGACTTTGCTGGTGGTACCGTCGTGCATGGCGTAGGAGGAGCTTGCGCTCTCGCGGGTGTGTTAGTCGTCGGGCCACGAGTTGGTCGCTATGGCCCAGACGGAACGCCCAGGTTGATGGTGGGGCATAACTTGCCGATGGCTGCTCTGGGGTGCTTCCTTCTCTGGTTCGGGTGGTATGGGTTCAATGGGTCTGCCTTGGGTCACGCCGGGCCTGCTCTGGGAGGAATCCTGGTCAACACGACGTTGGCTGCGGCCTTTGGTGCCATTGCTGCGATGCTTTCTCGATGGGTGGTCGATGGCCGACCGGATGCGACTATTACGATTAATGGAGCCCTGGCAGGGCTCGTGGCGATCACTGCTGGAGCTGATGTGGTCTCACCGTTCTCTGCGTTTGCTATCGGGATGGTGGGAGGATTGGTGACGACTTTTGGTGACATGGCTCTGACAAAGTTACGTATCGATGATGTGGTTGGGGCTATTCCTGTGCACCTCTTCGCAGGTTTGTGGGGCACACTGGCCGTCGCGCTTTTCCATCGCGATGGATTCGATTCGCACCTGTTATTGATGCAGGCAGTCGGTAGCCTGACCATTTGTTTGGCGGCGTTCGTTGCTGCGTTCGTCGTATTCAAAGTGATCGACTGGACCATTGGTTTACGTGCATCCGATGAGGATCAACAGGATGGGCTCGACTTTTCCGAGCATGCAGCCAATGCGTATCCTGACTTTGTGACGACAGACCAGAATTAGAGTGAGAGCAAAGGATCTACGATCCTGACGTTGATAAAGCAGCTCCACTGCTGGAGTCCTGTTCTATGAAGTTTCTTTGGGCTCGTGAACCTTTGGGAGATCCTAAATAAATGCTAAATTAGGGTGGATTATTCTAGTAAATATAGTAAATATGGTAAATATATAATCCATATTGGGAATCTTCTGTCATGCGTTTAACATTTGCTCGAACTTTACTCTCTTACTTGGTGCTTGCTACAGCGGCTCTAGTTGGCAGTGCTACTGGTGCCTCAACAGGAAATTTGGTCCGTAATCCAGGATTCGAAACAGGAGAGAGGGGGCCCTGGTCCTGGGGATTTCCCACGACTGATGCCTTTACTGGCAACTATGCCATCACAGGGGACTGGACTTCACAACTCATCACCGGTGTTGTGGCGGGCTTGGACTATGACTTCTCCGTTCAGGCGAAGATGGTTGCTGGAGCTTCGGCTAATGGGCGAGTGGTATTTGAGTGGGTGGATAGCTCTGGGGCATGGTTAGCGGAGACCACGTTCACACTTACGCCAGCGATGACGAGTTATACAAATTTTACTCAGAAGGTGACCGCACCCGCAGGTGCCGAGCAGCTGAATGTTTATGGAAGTGTCGCGTCTGGTTCTGGCGACAACTTCGTGATTGATGATGTGAGTGTTGTAATCGACTCGACGATGGCGGGTTCGGCTTCTTTGACGACACAGGTGGATACGGGGACGGGCTATGCCGCTTCTGGAACTGCAGATGTGGAAGACCTGTTCACTTACAAGTTGGGCTATAGCTTTCCTGCAGGTCCTGTATATCAGAACGCTATCTTGGTCACTCAGCTTCCTGATGAGGTGGTCTATCTTTCGATGGGCGACTCTCCTCATATTGCCAGTAGCAGCTATGATCCTGATTCGCACTCGGTTATGTTTACGTTTGCCTCGTCGCTTCCTGCTACAGGATTCTTTGGAGAGTGCCTCGTCAATGTTCGCTTTCCTGATAAGACTTTTACGGGGGCTGTTGCTGAGCAATGTGCCATCATTACCTATGAAGAGGATAGTGTGATCAAGGGGCGGATTGCTTCGAGTTCGACGCAGGTGACGGCAACCAACGGGAAGTCACCACCGGTATTGACTAGTGGTGCCTACCTCGATATCTACGAAGGCGAACAGTATGCCTATATTGGGAGCGGCCAATACTTTGGTGTAAAGCATGGCTCTAATGGAGCTGATGCTCTTGATACCTATAAAATTGAGTTAAACTTTCCGAAGGAGTTTATTTTCGATTACTTCGATCATCGATCGCCTTTCCCAGGTGCGGCTAGTTTTACGGCATCTTATAAGACGAATCTGAGTGCGAGTTGGACAAGTTGGCCTGGTAGCCCATTCAGCGTTCAAGATGAGACAAATCGAAAGGTAGCAGAACTCAGTTTGGCAGCAGGGGAGTATGTGACAGGCTTGCAATTTGACTTCGGCGGTATGCCGGCCGGTGCAAACTATCATAAATCTCATGATGCCCATTTCTTGATTCTGGGAGATGTGACCACACAATACCTCGATGGCTTGCCGCACGATGTGAATGGCGATGTGGTGACTGTCGGTACGGCCTTTGCAATAGACGCGACGCTCGACGCCAGCATTGGAGCCTCGCCGATAGCTCTTTCTGATTCGGCGGGTTCGACCGTGGATTCTGATGCTGCGACTCCCGACTTTGAGATCGACCATCTTACAAACGGGCCTTACAGCCCTGGGCAGGTAATTGACGTAAGAATCAAGGTTCAATCTCCGCCGGCAAACATTTCTGATCTTGTGAATCCCACGGTGGTCACGCTTCTGCCAGCGGAACTTGCCTACGCCGGAAACTTGTCTACGAGTTCGAACGTTGGCCAGGTCGTTCCGCTTCCAACGTTGACACAAATTTCAAATTGGGATGGGACTGGGCGCACGTTGCTTAAGTTCGAATGGACGGCTGGCAATCCGCTTACCGTGACACCCACTACTGAATGGGTAGAAGCCAATATTCTATTTGAGGCTCGAGTGCCAAGCTCCGTGCCGACAGGTGTTTACACTCATCAAGCCTCTGGGTGGCTTGAAACTCCATCCTCATTTATATGTCAATGGGAGCGTGGAATCGCCGATTCGAATGACTTGGACTTGGATGGTAATCGTACTGAAGAGATTTGTGGTGAAGAGGCTAGTTTTGAAGTTTATGCGGATGTGATTGGTGCAGGAGGAAACTACGGGACCTTCTTCCTTCACGAGTTCGACAACGAGATCTATGCAATCGATCTCGCTAGTGGGTATTCCTCTTTGATTGGAACGACGTCTGCGACGGGGAATATGAATGCAATGGCCCTCGATGAGGCTAACAATGCCTTATGGTATATCGATAATACCTCCTATGAGCTCTACAAGTTCGATCTTGGTTCTAAGTCTGAGATTGGGATCATCGCTGATCTAGGAGCAGGAGGTTGGGCGGATCCTCTGACTGGAGGACTAGCGGATGGAGGGGCATGGTATGATGGTGCCTATTACGTGGGGACTGCTGGAACGGATGACCTGTATCAGGTGACATTTGATGCTAGCTACAGTGCTGTGACTGATGTTGTTCGAGTGGCGGATCTCAATGCCAATGCCTCGGCTACCGATTGGGGCGATTTCTTTATTAGCGCTACTGGAGTGTTGTTTGGGGCCGATGCGATCACTGGAAAAATCTTCAGCTTTGATCTGAATACGAACGGTCCGCGTCTGGAAATTGCCTCAGGGCTTACGGTCAACGGGCTGCAAATCGATGCTGATGGCAAGCTTTATGGAGTCCACTCCTTCATCAGCAACGGTCCGGTCTACTCCATTGACGTGACGACGGGCGCTTCCGCGCTTATTTCGAACACCTATCTTTCGGCAACGCCTGGCGATCTCGCAGGCCCTATCATTGCTGAGCCGCTTGGGTCTGTTGTAACTATATCCGCTGACGACCTTGTGGTGGGTGGACGAAGGTGGCGACAGCGCAGATGTGGTCATTTCGCTATCGGCCTTTAGCAGTGTCGCGGTATCGGTTGATTATGCTACTGCCGATGGTTCGGCCATTGCAGGTGCAGATTATACGGTGACTAGCGGAACGGCTATGATTCCCCGCAGCGCGAAACATCGGTGATCATCAGCGTTCCGATATTGGAAGATTCTGGATTTGAAACCACCGAGTCCTTCTTTCTGAATTTGAGTAATCCTGTGAACGCAACGGTGGCCGATCCACAGACGGAAGTTGTGATCACTGACAATGATCCAGTAGCCACCGACTTTGGCGACTGGAACGGTAGCGGTGCCCTTACGACGACGACTAGTAGTTCTATCGATTTCGATCTTCGCTTGGGAGCCACCATCGACGGAGAGGCTTCCGTGGTGCCCGACTCTACGGGCGACGGCGGATGGCGCAGATGAAGACGGTCTCGTTGGTACACCGATCATGACGGCAGGTGCGATTAACTTTATGACCTTTGTCGCCACGAACGACACGGGTGTCGCCGGGTATCTTAGTGTGTGGATCGACTTCAATAATGATGGCGACTTTGATGATCTGGAAGAGCAGGTTGTGACGGATAGCTCTGTCGCAAACGGCACAAATACTCATTACGTAGAGACGGCTGTGCCAGCAGGCGCGATCACTGGATTCAGTCTGGGGAATGCGGGTAAGGCTCAACTCTGCCTCTGGGATTGCTGCCACTGGCACGGTGGGCACTGGAGAAATCGAAGACTACCTTGTCACAGTGCGCCCGTCTGTGACGCCACCGTGTGCTCGCACGATTGTGTACTGGTGCGGTACGTTGAAGGGGGATGATGCTATCTTTCTTTGATCACGGGATGATCGATTATCTCCGAGGAAGCGGCTACACGGTCATTCCCGCCACGGTGTCGGGCGGTGTGATGCAGCACGCGAGCACTGGCGATCCGGTTTCTCTCCTCCTGATTCTGGCACCATGAATATGGTGAGCAACTCCGTGGACTACCAAGTAAGAGACGACGATGGTGGTGTTCTGACGGCACTCAGGGCCACCTCCAAGCCGGTATTGATCATGACATATGATAGCAGTGATTACGCCTGGGTTCGGGGTGTTTGGAAGCGCTGGAGCGACCGGTTCAACAGGCAACGTCTGGATTCAGGACGCTAGTTCTCCCCTTCTGCCTAGTGGTCTTACCAGTGGTACTAGTGTAGCATTGCTAAACGATCCATCTCTAGCGGGGACCCAGGGTAACGCCAAGTTCATCACGCATGGGGTAGGGTATACTGCAGGTACTACGCTTGGAGCCTACTTCACCAGCGCTGCTCCATCTGTAGGAGACCCTGTTTTTTATCTTGGCTATGAAGCTGGAGAGACTATGGCCGATGGAGCAGTAGCGTCCGGTCGTCGAGTCTATCTAGGGATTCCGCAGGATGGCACGACTGCGTACCCACCCCAAATTGATGTGACCGATCCGACGAATTTCTTCACTGCGATTGGCCGCGCTTTCATCGATCAGGCGATAGAAGTGACATCTCCTTGCTTACTGACATCGTTGAGCGTGGCGGATGCCAGTGGTTCTGAGGCTGCCTCGTCGGCATCAGTGACGATTTTGATGACGTCTACGAGTGCGTTTCCAGTAAGTTTTGATTACGCCACGGCTGATGGGACGGCGAAGTCAGGCTCTGATTATACAGCAACGACTGGTAGGGCGACGATTGCTGCTGGGGCGCTATTCACGACGATCAATATTCCATTGCTTGAAGATAGCACCGTTGAAGGCGCCGAGAACTTTCTCGTGAATCTATCGAACCCATCCGGTGCGAGTATTACTGATGCGCAGGCTGTGGTGACAATGATAGATAACGACTCGGCATCGCTCAGTATTGCAGATATGATGGTAACGGAAGGCGCAGCCTCTACTATGCTCACCATTTCAGTGAGTAGCCCGAGTTCGACAGCTGTTACCGTTGATTATGCGACATCAGATGGCACGGCATCTGCAGGTTCTGATTACACTGCAATTACCGGAACGGCGACCATCATTCCTGGAGCAACCTCCACAGTTATTAGCGTTCCTCTGCTTGACGACTCGATTGCAGAGGGTTCTGAGAACTTTGCCGTGACACTTAGTAATCCGGGCGGTGCTTCGATTACTGATAACCAGGCTCTCGTCACGCTGAATGACAACGACGTGGCTACGCTGAGTGTTGAAGATACCAGCGGGCTTGAGAATGCCGGGGCGGTGATGGTCACGATTAAACTCTCAAATCCATCGGTCAACGATGTCTCTTTTGACTATGTTACGAAGGACCAAACAGCCGATGATGGAACGGACTTCGCCGGCACATCTGGTAGTTTGACCATACTTGCTGGTGATACCTCGGCGACTGTATCTGTCTCTTTGATAGATGATTCAACCGTTGAATCGGACGAAACGTTCGTTGTAGAAATACGGAACCCAGTTGGAGCAACTATTTCTGATGCTAGCGGCGAAATTTCCATCCTTAATGATGATTCTGCTGAGATCAGTATCGCTGATCTCACGGTATCTGAGAATGCAGGGTCTGCCGATTTGATCGTTCTTCTTTCGAGTCCAAGTGCTTCCGATATTGATGTCAACTTCGCAACTGTCAATGGTTCGGCATTGGCAGGATCGGACTATGTCGGCATGACCGGCACAGTCAGAATCAAAGCGGGGGATACATCGGAGATCCTCTCGATTAGCTTGATCGATGACAGTGCGTTTGAGAGGAACGAGGAATTTAAAGTGAGTTTGTCTGGAGCTGTCGGAGCTACTATCACAGACAATGAAGCCAGCGTGGTCATCCTTGATAACGAATGTGACGAGACACCATTCCTGATTCAGACAGCTGATTTACATGGCGTAGATTTTGAGAATGCGACGACAAATCTGTTAGCTTCGAATATCGCAGCATATAGTATCAATGCAATAGGCTACAATCGCACGGATCACTTTCTATGGGGCTTCAAGCAGGTTGCGCCGTGGAATACCGTGGTGCGTATTAATGCCGATTATTCAGTGACTGAGTTTGTGATTCCTGGGTTCTCAGCAGATAGCTATCATATTGGTGATGTGGATCAATTTGGGGTCATGCACCTAGGTAAAGCCTATAGTAAGGTGGTTAAGCGCGTTGATGTGAATCCGAACTCTCCAAACTATTTAAAGCTATTGCCTGACTTGCTACTTTCTGATGATGACTCTTGGGGGGATTGGGCCTTTCATGCGATTGATGGCAATCTCTACACGATTGATCGGTCGGAGAAGTTGTTTCGAATCAATCCGTCGACGGGTTTGGTAACTGAGTTAGGTAAATTGTCAGGCATTCGCGGAAGTGGCTATTTCGGCGCATGCTATTGTGATGGCGTTGGTGCTTTCTATGCATTGCGCGAACAGAATGGTATCATCTATCGCTTGCCTGATGTGCACCTGCTCACCGGTGCCACGAAGCCAGATGTCGAGTTCTTCTCGAAAGCGCCATCAGGGTGGTCTAGTGATGGGGCGCGTTGTGCTTTGGCTCAACCGCCAGCAGGGCCATTGCGCGTCAATGTGGAGGATTCCTTAGTTTCCGAGAATATGGCCACGGCTTCGGTGACGATCCGCCTGACAGCAGCCAACAGTTCAGCAGTTTCTGTCGACTTCACGACCTTGAATAACACAGCGTCATCAGGGGCAGACTATGTCGCAAAGAGTGGTTCGGTCACGTTTCCGGCGGGAAGCACAGAGCAAACAGTTTTGGTGAGTTTAGTGACAGACACTCTCCCTGAGGGACAAGAAAGTTTCTTCGTAACGATCAGTAATCCTACTGGTGGTGCTATTCTGGCAGATGATGCCGGTATTGTATCGATTACTGATGATGATGCCACCGACACCGACCGAGATGGCACACCTGATGTCGATGACATTGACGATGACAATGATGGAATCCTTGATGTCGATGAAGCGCTTGTGAATGCGACCTGTCCGAACAACGTTGAGGTAGTCATTCTCTTGGATAACTCTGGAAGTATTAGCGCTAGCGAATGGGATAGTTTCTCGGCCTTCACTCGGAATGTTATTGATGAGTTGGGTGCCTCGGGCACTGTCCGAATTGCGGTGGCTCATTACTGGTCTGATTGGCTAGGGATTGAGCCGGAACTCTATCTGGAAAGTGATTTTACGACCGATCCTGACGTGGCCAAAGTTTTTGACAGGCGGGGCATTGGCCAAGACGAGCTTCACAGGACGATTCCCTTGCTGAGGAATGCCCTGAATGGAAGTGGTACAGGTGTGTCAGGTGGCACGACGACGCTAACCCACCTGCCTGGTTCGGAGGTGCATGTGCTGTTCATGACGGATGCCGCCAAGTCATTCTTTGGAGACAGTGACCTTGTTGATCCTAATACCCCTGGTGATCCCTACAAATTCATGAATGATTTCAAGACTGATTTCGATGTCACTGTGACAGGGGTTCGATTTGATACTGGGTCGGCAACTGGCGATGCTGAGGCGAATGCTGCGGTGGCTGCTCTTTCTTCTGTAGGAGGTATCTATACCGGAACGATCGATAACAATGCGACCGATCCTGAAGGCTCTGGAGTGATCCCTCGTCGCTTTTACAATGTGAACAACTTCAGCGGTATTCCAGGAACCTTGGCAGCCGAGCTGGCAGATCTGACTTGTGAATCAACCCAGGATTTTGACGGTGATGGATTCCCGGATCACCTAGATATTGATTCGGACAATGACGGTATACCGGATAACGTTGAAGCTCAAACTACGGAAGGCTATGTGCCTCCAAATGGTGATGCTAGTCCAATTACCAGCGGGCTTGATTCAGCGTACATTGGAGGTCTTACGCCTGTTGATAGTGATGGAGATTCCGTGCCTGATGTCTATGACGCGGACTCGGACAACGATGGAACCTCAGATGTTTCTGAGAACGGAGACAGCGATAACATTGCCTCCGGGAGCGATCTGGATGAAGACGGGTTGGATAATGCGTTTGATAGTGAGAGCGTTGTTTGGGACTCTAATGATCACATCGATGATCCAAATCCCGCAAGCTTGGGAGACGTGGATAGCGATCTAGCCGCTGATGGAAACAACGCCACAGCGATGTTTCGCGATGTTGATTTTCGCGATCCGGGCAAGCAGACGGTTTATGGAAATTGGAAAACACTTTATGGCTTTGTCTTAGGAGCTGAAAGCGGCCCTGATGATAATCCTGATCAGGATCTTTATGACAATCTCTTGGAGTATGCTCTTTGCTTGCACCCAGGAACGGGTCTTCCTGGTCCAGGAGGTTTCTTTCTCGAAGCCGATATTTCAGGGGGAGTTCATGCGAAGTTCTATCGCCCCAAGGGAGGCATAAGCGATGTGTCTTATGAGATCCATGGGCGCTCCGATTTACCAGTTTTAGAAACTGAGACATGGAGTGTCATGTTTACCATTCCTGGAAATGGAACGCCGGGATCAGGAATTACAGTATCAGATGTTGGAAGTGCGATCGAAGAAGTGCGTATTTCGAACTTGGAATCCTTCTCTCCTGTCACCCCTCAATCCGGCTTCATACGCCTGGCAGTGAAGCTTGGTAATCAAACGAGCTATGCACCTATCTGGGGTTGGACGGAAACAGTGGTGGAGGCGACTCACTCTGAAACCTATTCCAATCCCTTCATGAAGCCTGAACTGCTTTCAGGTGTGATTGATGCTATTGTCGGAACTCATGGGATTGATCTCAGCACGGCAACTGGCGGTGTGCCGCTCCACACGGAGCTTTCGCCAGGAGTGTTCGGCTATTACGTCGAGATCACTGAAGGCGACCACGCTGGGCATCGTTTCGATGTGGATGCAGTCAGCGGTAGCACCGTGACCTTGAAGGCCGACTCTGATGTCTATTCGGGGCCTCCTTACAATACGTTAGTGACACCCGTTTCCATACCGTCGACCTTGGTGGGTGATCGCTTCATTCTCCGTGTTCATACGACGCTCGAAGATTTCTTTCCACCTAACGGAGCGTTTACGCCGCAAGAGCATACTTCAGTGACGGGGCATCCTGCGGATCGAGTGTATCTGTATGATGACGGTGACTGGGATCCATACTGGCTCTACGACAATGCGACAGGCAATGGCCCGTTCTGGGATCAAGATGGCGATTCGATCTTTGTGGATGCTGGGAAAAGGACGATCCCTCCCGGTGGAGGTGTCTTCCTTGCCCCACAGGAGACTACCGTTACGCTAATGGCAGTAGGCATCGTTCGAAAGAACCCGTTTGCGATGCCACTTCCTCAAGGCTGGTCTCTCCAGGCAAGTCCGTTTCCCTTGGATCAAGGTCCTGCAGAGCGCTTCATGAATCAGAACACTTTTGATGGCAGTGATGACCCGGCCACTGCAGACACTGTCTGTTTCTGGTTGGGGAATGGAGATACGTATGTGCCAGAGTTCCGTTGTGCCTTCCTGTATGATCCAAAGAGCACTGAAACTCCGAGGTGGCTTTATGCGGATGATGAGTTTCTTACTCCGAGAGACTTTGATTCTGCCATCTTCCCTCGAGATCGAAGCAGTTTCTACTTCCGACACAATGCAGCTAAACCTGAATACGTATTGCCATTGCCTTGGTGTATTAATCTGATTGGCGAATAGAAGAATCTACTCAAATAATTATGAAGACTAACTATTCTCTATGGAGTCTCGCTTGCTTGCTTTTGTTAGTAGGTTCTGCCTCTGCAGCAAAGGTTGTTTGGAAGAGCATCCCTGGAAGTGTCCATGTGAACTCGTTGGGGGAGCCTTTTGATGCCTCGGCTTCGTTCGAGATTGGCACGTTTGAGCCAGGTTTTACACCAAGGTTATCAAACCGTTCTCAGTGGGCTTCGAAATGGACGGTGCTTGATAGGACAACCTATAATCCTGTGACAAAGTTCTTCGCGAGTACCGTGAGGTTTGATTCAAATGAAGCACCATTTATTGCTGGTCGGCGAGCTTATATCTGGGGTAGCAGCGGAGGAGTAGACCCACAGTGGGTTCTCGCGACTTCAAGTGATTGGCTTTGGCCAGAGGCGTCTATCAGCTTGCCTACGAATTGGAGTATTGCCTCAGCATCAACGGTGGTCACCGGGGAGATCAATAGCTCGGGAGATCCGTTTCTGATCAAGACTTCGCTTTCTGGCGGTGCCACGGGATCCGCGCTCAGCCCGGAACAGTGGTTGAACCAACACTTTGAAGAGGGGGAACTCTCTGGAGATGTGATGGCTGATCTTGATTCGGATCCAGATGGGGATGGGCGAACTAATCTGATGGAAATGGCATTAGGCTCGGACCCAAACGTGCCTCAAGTGGAAAGTATAGTGGACTACTCTGTCGGGTGGGAGGAAGTGTCAGGGTTCTACTACCTAAAGCTTACGGTGAGTAAGAAGGCCATTCAGGAAGTCTCCTATAGAGTAGAAGTTTCTGGGGATCTTGAGAATTGGGCTAGTGGTCCGGAAGCGACTGCGACTCTGATCAGTGATGTCGCGACTCTCAGTGTGCGCGATCTAGTGCCCTACGAAGCCAACGTGGCTCGATTCATCCGATTGACGGTGGAGCGCTAACTCACACTTCTGCGAAAGGCAGCTTGGGCCTCGAGTGCTATCTCGGTAGCTCGCAGCCCTTCTTGAATGGAAATTTCGGACGGGCGACCCTCTTGGATACAGGAGACGAAGGCTGCAAGCTCATCGATATAAGCCTGTTCAAAGCGCTCAATGAACCCTTGGCTGCAGAGTTTCCTCACTCCATGCGCATCAAGTATTTCTAAATGATTTCGCTGAGGAGTCATGCCTACACGGAGTGTGGCTTTAGTGCCAATGACTTCAGTCTCGACTTGGTAGCCGTGTGGAGCGGTACGTCCTGCTAGCAGAAATGCCATCGCGCCGTTCTCAAATTGCATGAAAGCAGCGACATTATCTCCGTCATCATAATCGGCAAATTCCGGATGAGCATAGCAACCGCCAGCGGCAGTGACCATGCTAGGTTCGCTTTGAAGAAGCCAGCGGGCTAGATCGATGTCATGAACCGCCATATCTAGAAACTGCCCGGCGCTGTGAGGAAGGTAGGCCAGGGCACCATCGATGCTACTGGCAGGATCCACACTATAGCTCCGGAAGAGAATGGGCCGTCCGATCTCTCCGGCATCAATCCGCGATTTGAGCTCGAGGTAGGAAGGGTCATACCGGCGCATGAAGCCGACCATCACGACTTGGTTAGGAAAGTTGGCGGCATGGGCTAAGGCGCCTTCACATGCCCCCGCGGTCACTCCCAGCGGTTTCTCTGTAAAAACGTGGAGTCCCGCATCGAGTGCTTGGCAAATTTGCTCGCAATGCAGCTCAGAAGGCGTCGAGAGAACGACGGCGTCTAGCTCGGCCTTCTCTAGCATCTCCATATAGCTTGTGTAAGAGCTGGCCACGGGTAGGTGCTCAGCAGCCCAATCAATTTCGCTCGGAGTGACACTGCAGATGGCGTCCAGTTCTGTCGTCTGAAGCCGTTTGGAGATTGTCTCCGCGTGGAAGCGGCCCAAGCGCCCTAGTCCAACGGCGCCGATTCGGAGAGGAGAGTTCATTTGCATACATTTGCCCATGACTTGCCGGGACGTCAACGCCGGTTGATTCCGCGTGACGGGACGCAGTGCCCGTGCGAAGAGTCGCACCCGATGGAAGAAGCAACCTTGGCACCGAAGGCAAAGACACCAATCACCCAGCTCACGAGATCAGAGTTGGAGGGCATCTTGACGACATGGGGAGAGCGCCCCTTTCGCGTGAAGCAGATCCTCAAATGGGTTTATGAGAAACGCGTGAACTCATTTGAAGACATGAGCGACCTTGGCCCGTCGTTACGCGAGGCCTTGGCTACGAACTACACCATTGGTGAGATGGAATTGGTCCGTCGCCAGGGATCTGACGACACAACTCAGAAGCTGCTCTTTCGTCTCTCAGATCGTCGTCTGATTGAGTGCGTCTTGATTCCTGCATCAGTCGCGTTTGATGGGGAACGTTCAGATCGCCAGACACTCTGCGTATCCAGCCAAGTGGGGTGTGCTTACGATTGTAAGTTCTGTGCTAGTGGCTTGGCTGGGTTCACCAGAAATCTCACCAGCAGTGAGATCGTCGAGCAAGTCATGCAGACTGAGGCGCTCTCTGGTAAGCGGGTCAATAACCTCGTCTTCATGGGGATGGGGGAGCCGCTGGCAAACCTAACGAATCTCTTGCGGTCAATCGAAGTAATCAATGAGCCATGGGGAATTGGCATCGGTGCTCGACACATCACCATTTCTACCAGCGGACTGGCCCCACAGATCATGAAATTGGCGGAACAACCGCTCCAACTGCGTCTGGCACTCTCACTGCACGGTGCCACAGACGACGTGCGTGATCGCATCATGCCGGTGAATAAAAAGTACCCGCTAGACCGGCTCTTCGAAGCACTCACGTATTACCGTGAGCGAAAGAAGCAGCGCATCACCTTTGAATACATTCTTATTGAAAATGTAAATGATGCCCTAGAGCAGGCCCGAGTCCTAGCAGAGCGTGCCCATCAAGTGAACGCTAAGGTAAATCTCATTCCCTACAACACCGTAGAGGGGCTACCATGGAAGCGACCTTCTGAAGAGCAGCAAGAAGCTTTTCTCACGGTGCTCAAGAAAGCGGGATGCGTAGCGACTCTACGACGAGAGAAGGGGCACGATATCGAGGCTGCCTGCGGGCAATTGCGTCTTCAGGAAGAGCGTGACCTTGGAATTGCTTAGGCGGGAGATTCGTAACCCATTCTTTGCCTAGTCAGGAGGAGCTTGGGAGAGTGCGCCCTCGTCTAATCGATTGACTACTTTGGGTAAGCGTAGGTAAGAACGACGACCAGGCTCATCTCTTCGTAGTCAACCCAGTCGATAGCCGTGACCAGATGCACGGGAGCCGATATTCTGAAAATAGGTGAAGCCATTTAAGGATTCGCCGCACACAAGGATTGAGCAGTATTGCTTGCTTGCATGAATGCCAGGCAAAGGCCAAAGCAGTGGCGCTGACACTCTAGAACCTTGTGAGGGATTCTCGAAATAGTAAAAGCCGTTGCAGGGTTTGTCAGCGCAATAGACAGCAAGATTGTAGTCTTGCCATCCTGTCCTAACTATAGGCAAGAGCCAAGCCCATAGCTCGCCCCAAAGTCTACCACTAAATCAGAAATATGGTATTCCAGGGCTCGACTTTTCAGTCACCTGCTAGCGATTGAGATCGCTAGTAGTAGGAATGCAAGGAAGAATTTCATGATCGTTTCCTCTGCCCGTCAACGATTGGTGGAATAGGTGTGGGTATCAGTCCGAGTGAAATCGAAATTCTACCCAGTGTGGTGCCATAACGCACCACAAATTCCAAAATCAGATCGGATTACAGTTGTCAAAACATCCTAACGTTGAGACGCTAAGACACCTCCAGAAGGAAGGGGGCCTAGCAGAAGGTGATGTCACACAAAGTCACCAATGGCGGCAGCGTCTCAAAATAAACCTTTCACGCAGTCATAGCATCCACGCATGATGCTCTCCAGTGCTCCGATCGCCTCTCTAAAGCTCGTCTAGTGGGCTCCCCGAAACCTTGTCCTTCTGGTTCAAAACATGAGTATAAATCATCGTCGTCGACACATCCGCATGCCCCAGTAACTCCTGTACCGTCCGTATATCTCTCCCACTCTCTAGTAAGTGCGTCGCAAACGAATGCCTCAGCACATGGCATGTCACTCGTTTCACAATGCCCGTCTTAGAAGCCGCCACCTTGATCGCCTTCTGCACCGCATTCTCATGCTGATGATGCCGCCGCACCACTCCGGCCCGCGGATCGACCGATAACTTCCTCGAAGGAAACAACCAGAACCAAGTCCACTCCTTACCCGCATTCGGCATCTTCCGATCCAAAGCCGTCGGCAGCCAAACAGGCCCCACCTCCGCCAAGCGATCCTCATCAAACATCGAGCGCACCTTCTTCAAATGGGCCTCCAGCTCCACCACCACAGACCTAGCCAACGGCGTCCGTCGATCCCTTCCGCCCTTACCGCTGCGCACGATCAGAAGCCCATTCGCAAAATCCACATCCTTCACCCGTAAACGAACACACTCCATCAATCGTAAACCAGCGCCGTACATCAGGCGTGCCATCAGCCCGCTTGTTCCAGACATCTCCGCCAGCAACCTACGCACCTCATCCCTCCCCAGCACCACAGGCACACGGCGATGGTCCTTGGCCTGTCGGAATTCTCCGAAATCAATCGCATCCATCTCCAGTACCTCTCGAAAGAAAAACGCCAAAGCATTCACCGCCTGCCGCTGGGTAGCCACCGCCACCCGGCCCGTCACCGCCAAATCATTCAGAAAAATCGCCGCATCCTCCTCTGTCGGCGCCGAAGTCACTTGAGCTCCAGTCGCCCTCATCAAGCGCTCCAGCCACTCCCGATAAGTCTGCTCCGTCCGGAAAGCATAATTTCTCCCTCTCAAAACCTCCACCAAACGGACCAGCAAGTCCGCCCGAACCTCCCCAAAGCCACGGATCATCGCCACGATCTTCAACTCATCAAGGGGCGTGTTCCCTCCAATCGCCTCATGTGCGCTCGCCGTCAGTGACTCAAAGCCGCTCTTAAGATCATTCCAATCCACCCCCTTCGCCCAAACATCCTTCAGAACGTCATCATGGGCCCACCGGATCGCATCTAGAATCTGGTTCGCTCGCCAAGAACTCATCTCCAAGTTTCCACCTAACTCGCGCACATAGCGCTCCACAAGCTCTGCTGAAAAGGGCTCACCAAGCCCCCTCCGAAACGCTCCCCACTCCTTAACATGCTCCCGATAATAAGGTTGCAGCTCCTCTCGAATATTCTTATTATTAAGAGTTTTACCGAAAGTGTTCCAGAACCACAGAACTCGTTGATCGTTTGAGTTAATCGCCATAGTGTGTCTCTATCACTAACAACCAATAGTCACAAACAATAATCTAAAATAGATGGAATTCAACGTAAGTGCTAAATTGCGGATTTCCGCCTATCTTGTTGGTGGTGGATGTCCACCCAATAACTGTTCTGCTATAAGAAGCTAGAGTAGGGAAATGGAGAGCTTCCGGTTAGAAGCGTTACTTCAAACTATCAATCGCACCATGTCGCAAGTGTCGTCGCTTTCGCCCGCAAGACCATCACTCGAAGCAACTCACCGATTCAAGGGAAATGGTTAGATTGATCAGGAACCCTGGCGAAGAAGATCTCTGTCAGTCAATTCCACGAAGAAAGTTCACTGTCACTAGCCACCGTGAAAATCGATGTTCACCAAGAGCCATCACGCTTCAAGCCCTTCGGGTTCGCTGAGGCGTTTATTCCAGAGACCAACCTGCTTGGACATCGAGCGTGATTGGAATCTAAGGTTGAGCGCGGCAGGAGTGGCAAGGTTGCAGAACAAGTCAGCGCTCCCGACGACTCTCATCGTTTGAGTTTGCGGAGATGAATTGTAACTATCATATCAACCAAGCAAGCCAAAGGTTCTCGTCGAGAGTCGCCGGAGGCTTCAGACGTTCTGCTATAAGAAGCTAGAGTTGAGATATGAAGGCTTCCGGTCAGAAGCGTCTAGTGAAACTAGCAATCGCACCATGTCGCAAGTGTCGTCGCTATCGCCCGCAAGAAGACCACTCGAAGCTGCTCATCGATTCAAAGGAAATAGTTAGATTGATCAGGAATCCTGGCGAAGACGATCACTGTCAATCACTTCTACGAAGAAAGTTCACTGTCACTAGCCACCGTGAAAATCGATGTTCACCAAGAGCCATCACGCTTCAAGCCCTTCGGGTTCGCTGAGG